>JAOTQR010077701.1:0-44522 GCA_025774065.1 Solanum ossicruentum | reverse complement strand
TAAGTGTCAAGAACAAGAACCCACATATATATAGACTTCAACTTTCCGAAATTGCAACATAAGGGCTCCATCTTAGCACATTGATCAATTAGGTCTCAAACTTTTTCTATTTTTATCCAATTAAGGACTTTCGAGTCAAACTTAATTATGTCCGCCATATTCACTTAATACTCTAACCAAATACCAGAAATATACTTAAGTTTAACTTACCCAGCATCCACAACAAAATTTTCCAATTGTATAGTTATTCCTTAATTAAAATAATTACGGGGTCTAACACGGGTCTTATGGTATGGTTACACATTTGATATAATATGATGTGGAAATCCTTCTAAAATGACCAGGTCATATGGAAAGTGCCAATCACACTAAAATGACCAGGTCATAAGGTGTGGTGTATATTACCTTTGGCAAGTAATCTTCCCTCACTCGATGGAAGGTCTGCTTCGAGCAAATTTATGTAATAGCTTCTAAGAGTTTAAGTTGTCGGTTATGATCACATCCCCTCTATGTTGAAGTATTATATCCTTTCATGCATCATGAATTTCATGGCATATTATATACTACTCTTCTTTGTTATATACTTCTTTCTATATATGTGCCCTTATCATTTAACATTAAATGAGGATTTGATAAGTCAAACGCATTGCATGCCTGCATACTTAGTACATTCAAACATGCTAATGTATACTTTGCCTACATAACCTAACCATGTTGGGATCGAAGACTATATCTATCCACCATTTGATTGCCCATTTAGAGTTTGAGAGTTGTAGTGGTAAGTCATATCTTCTACGACAATCCACCATCCATCTACCTTATGTTTTCTTCTTTTATGCTATTTACATTGAGAGTGAGCAAAGACATCTTTTGGCTCCCATCCTATTATATGGCTACAAATATTATTGGACATCTTGCAAACTCTTGTACGGATATATGTTATATGTTTGTATTTGTATACTATGATTATGGCTATCTATCGGATATGGTTATTATAAATAATTTATGGGTATTATGATATGGATTTATGTTATGACGTGGAAGATCCTAAGTCCTATTTTTCCCCTATAGAGTGAGTCATACTTACCCGTCCCTTCGTCATATGTGCTATATGTTTTGTGAATCCATGTTCATCTCTATCCCTATGACTCCATAGCGTGAGTCCTACCTTCCCATCCCTTAAAACTATATGTCTACTATTTCATTTACGCTTCCGAACTGATAATGTGTGAGTGCATGCTATGAGGCTCGTATGGGGACTCTCAGGTTCCTATTCACCATTTCATTCCTAGATCCTAGGTTTGGGCTATTACAAGCTTTGTATCAGAGCACTAGGTTTATAAATGATCCTCAGAGTCCAACATGCCACGTCAATAGAATCATATTTATGGGTGCAGTGCACCATGGCTTTGAGTGGGAGGCTATGATGGCGTTCTAAGATTTGCCTCACTTTTGTGATGTCTTATGTCTTTCCTTAGACTATATATTAAGGTTTCCTAATCCTAATGATTTCCTTGGTTCATTATAGACTATGCCTCCATAAGAGCTCTCCTACCGAAAAAGGCCCCTATTCATGAGGAAATTCCTCAAGGGCATATGGAAGAGCTGGTCACTAATGGTGAATTTCATACTACTATTGCTATGCTTGCCCAAGTGGTGACTACTTAGGCTAGGAAAGCCAATGTTCCTCCCCGTTATCCCACTCTGACTTCAAGAGTGAGAAATATTACCTGGATGAATCCTCCGGAGTTCTATAGGCCAAAGGCTGATAAAGGGGGTTAACTGTTCATTGATGAACTCTCTAAGGTGTAGAGTGTTATGGGAATGACTTCTAAAGAGAAGGATAAGTTGATTTCTAATCAGTTTAAAGATATAGCTCAAGTGTGGTACACTAAATCTTTGATGGAAAGGGTCTGTGGTGATGAAGTTCATTGGGAAGAGTTCAAATGTGCCTTTCTGAATCATTTTTTCCCTCATGATCTTAGAGAAGCTAAGATGACAGAATTCATTAACCGCAAACAAGATGGTATGAGTGTGAGGGACTATTCCTTCAAGTTCACTAGGCTCTCAAAGTATGCACCTATGATTGTAGCTAACCCCTGTGCAAGAATGCTTAAGTTCATTTATGGTGTCTCTAATTTGATTGTGAAAGATTGTCGGACTGCTATGCTTATCCAAGATACAGACATCTCCACGCCCCTGATATATACTTAACAGATTGAAGGAGAAAAGCGTGCACGATTCTAAGAGGGCCCATTATGATAGTGGATTCTCCTAATCCAAATATGGTGGTTATAGTCTCTTCCAACATGACAAAATTCTAATCATAGGGTCACCAATGCTACGGTGTCTCCTTCGAAAGCACCAATTGGTGGTGGGACATTATTTCCCCCGTTTGACAAGTATGAAAAGAATCACATGGGTGCTTATTATAATGAGTTGGGTGCACTCTATAGGTGTGGTGATAAGAACCTCACGGTTGTTGATTGTCACCCAAAGTGATCAAGGCCAACAGAGATCTCCTCAAGGTGGTGCTACCAGGCACAACAGGTTCTATGCTTTGCATGCTTGTAAGGAAATTAATGGTACTTCAGATGTTGTGACTGGTATGTTAAAAGCCTTTGATTTGATACTAGAGGCCCCCCGAATCATCAAAGCATGCACAATAGAATCAAAAAAAACCTACAACTTACTGGTAGCATTATCGGGTACCTCATCCCCTCCTTGCCTTCCTTGAAGGGCATAGAATTGATTATACCTTGGAGCATCTCCTTGATCAACATTACCACCTCCCTTGTTGCGCCTAAGAGGACAATCTATTGTCATGTGACCTATCTCCCCACAACCATAACAAGCATTGGACTTCTTCAAGCATGGGCTATCATGGCATGTATCACATTTAGACACCTAGCATAAGGTACCATACCACCACGACCTTTGGGACTTTGGAACTTTCCTTCACCACGGGCCCTCTTGGCCTCTCTACCGCTTCTCTTTCTCATCTTTTCTGCCTTAAATTGTTCAACATAAGTTATCAAGTGGGACAATCCATGTCACCAATCAACATTGCGGACTGATACTCCTCGTTCAATAAATCAGATACACCCATTACAAACTTATTCAATCTCTACCTCGGATCGGCCACAAAGTGGGGAGCATATTTAGAAAGTTGGTTGAACTTGAGGGCATACTTGCTCACACTCATTCACCCTTGCTTCAAATTCATGAAACCTATCATCTTGGCCTCCCTAAGCTCAAGAGGGAAGAACCGGCTAAGAAAGGCCACCTTAAACGCCTCCCATAAAACCACATTATTGTTCCCCTTCTCTTCCTTCCATTGAGTAAACCATATTTGTGCCACCCCCTTGAGTTGGTAAGCCACCAACTCTGACTTCTCTTTCGATCTCACACCCATGATAGACAACACTTTATAAACCTCATCAGTGAACTCTTGAGGGTCCTCATCTATCATAGAACCATAGAACTCTAGTGGATTCAACCTCCTGAAGTCTCTTACCCTAGATGCCTGAGTAGGAGCATGGGGGGCTTGGGCCCCTTGGTTGACTTGATTAGCCATGACTTGGGCTAGTAAAGTGAGAGCATCCCAAAACTCTTCATGACCCGGCACCCCAACTTGAGGATCTTGAGGAGCGGGAGGCACCGGTTGTTCCTCAGGAGTGCGAGATCTTCTTTCTCTTGTGCTAGGCATGATCTAGCATATCAACCAACAATCATAAGAGGAAAAAACTCAACTCAACTCTATAGCACGACATTGACCATGAAAAAGGGAAATATTTCCTAAAATGCCTCATAGCCTCTTTCTCATAGTTGTGGTGTAAAACACAACCATGAATAAGACTCTAACTAACACGATGTATTGGACTCCAAGGATCTAACAATATAGTACTCTGATACTGAGTTTTCATTACCAAAACTAGGGCCTAGATGTGACACGATGAATAGGGATCCCAAAGGAATCCCAACAAGCCTCTAAGGATATCATTAAATATCCTTAGTCACTGAAGCAATTAAATAGCATTGAAAAAATATAAATAAGGACAAAGGGACTAAGGGGAAGCTTCCATAATATAAAAATAAAGAGTCAAGATAGTCAAGGCTCATAGCATAGTTACACATTATGTCCAAAAACACCTCTACTAGATAGATACATAGCAGGGGCCAAGACAAGCAGCCGGGCTCACCCTCATAGATAACATACATCAAAGAAAAGAGAGAGAGTCTTAATACATAGCATAATATCAAAGACATTTCCCTCGGAATGGAGGACGCATCAACTTGCTTGAATACATACCACTAGCCACATGGAGGATGTGACAAAATGGAGCTTCGGTCCTTAAATGGTGACATCATGTAGGCATAGAGTATGCATTAGTACATTTGAGTATACTAAGTATGAAATGCATAATCATGAGCAATAGATAGCACAATAACAATATGACATGTATGGATGATTCTTGAAGTAAAACTTGCTTGTATGGAATATAGTACATACATAAGAAGTGACCATCATTATAGACCAAGCATGCTAGTATTCGATATCTATGGTTTAACAATCCCTTGTAGGGTGGTCAAAGGTATATACCCCTCAATCGATAGATGGACTTAACACACTCCATCATAGTTGTCAAGGTATCAACCCCTTAACATGTTTAATAGAATTCACACCCTCCCTCATAGTGGTTAATGTATCAACCCGTCAACAAGGTCAATGGACTTCATACCCTCCATAATAGTGGTCAATGTATCTACCTCTTAACAAGGTTAATGGACTTCACACCCTCCATCATAGTGGTCAAGGTATCAACCCCTTAACATGGTTAATGGAATTCACACCCTCCATAATAGTGGTCAAGATGTCAACCTATTATAAGGTTAATGGACTTCACACCCTCTATTATAGTGGTCAAGGTATCAACCCCTAAACATGGTTAATGGACTTCACATCCTCCATCATAATGGTCAAGGCAAGCACCACCTCAACACGGTATGGTGAATATACAACCTATGGATATTCACAAAATTATCATAATGCTACATTATTTTCATCACCACAAGGTCATATGTATCATATGCCAAGCATTAGGCCTTCAACTGCTCAAGAATCAATAACTGGACACTTTATCAAACACTTGGTGGGTGTGTAATGCTAGTGTAAAACCATGCAATTCAAGAGTATAATCATGCTAGAAATTCCAATCTAATACCATCAATAGATACTTAGTAACACCCTTAAGCTATGTACATCAAAATTCTTCAGCAACTCTCACAATAGACCTTAGATTCATAGCTCAAAACATGGTAAGACAACCATAATTTCATGAAATCCCAACATATTGTGCAGTGAAATTCATAATAATTAAGACCCAAGAGTAAATCAACTTTAAATCATGCAAGATTAAGTAGAAGAGAGCTTGGGTATCATGGGTGAAAGGAACCCATGAAAGAAACCCACATACCTTAGCTTTGGAGAATTCTTCAAGGAGATTGGAGATAGAAACTTGAAGCTTGAATTATACCCTTAGAATCTGGATGAGTTTTGAGACTTGAAATTTGGAGATGAAATATTGTCTAAGTGTTTGGGAATGTACTTAGGAACGTCTTGAATGATTAAGGGTAAAATAAGGCTAAGTATAGACATTTTCACGTATGGAGAGGCTTAGGCCCAAGACCCAAGAGCCTTGGACTGAAATAAAATAACTGGACACAAAATAAGGCACTGTCGTGCCCCAACCGTGTCGTGCTAGGGGCACGAGGCACATTATGTTTCGTCAACTTGGAAAAATAAAATTGTGAATCTTTGCTCTAAAATCAGAGCTAGATGTTTTTCCCACTCAATTTGACCCCCTAAACAAGAATATGAAGTTGGATTTTTTATATCGCGCACGAATCTTGAGATATATAGAAATTACGATTCATGGCATTTCCGAGACACATTTTCGGGCACTTTTGTGGTCATTTCAAATTGTCCATCCACATAGATTTTCATAATAGTATGGGTGAGCATTGCCAACTTAGCACCATCATCATTAACACTATGGTATCACCCCCTTTAATAAAGCATCAGTATCATCATTGTCATAACATCATTATCGTTGTCATAAAACATGCTTTTACAAGCTTGGGATTATAGTCATAAGAAACATCGCTTCATCATAGGAGACTTAGGCAAAGTGCGGGTTTATGATCGATTGATTCATAACCATGTAATTACATGAAATTGATAGAGGAAACATGCAATTAAATCAATTTGGATCATTAGTAAAATAAACCAAATCAATTCATCAAGCCCTAACCATACATTCTTGAAATCACATACTTTTTCTTGAAAATCATGTGTCTTTTAATTCTTCATAATTAATGCATAATTAAGTATAATCATCATGTAGGAGTCATAATCCATGAATTTTCGAATCATAACATAAAAGCCCATAAGAAATCATCATGAAACTTTGATAAAAAGAAGGTTTTGAATTGATATTCTTGGATGAAACTAATCAATGAATGAAGCCTTACATACCTCAAGTGAAACCCTTTAGAACTAGAGTAGAAAAACCTTGAAATCCTTAGCAAAGCTTGGAATCCTAGCTTCAATGGAACCTTTGTTCTAGTGAAAGAAATAATTGAGAACCCTTGAGAGAATTATGAGGATTAATGAATTAGATAGAGTTTGGAATAGGATTTATAGATTTTGAATCGTCTAAGTTGTTTAATAGGGTCGTGGTTCCATCTGCGATCGATCCTGTTAATAGTTGAGACACTTCCAGAAATTTCATGATTTCCAAACTTCACTAGACTCAATCCACAAAATCTTCTTATGACCCATGAACCAATCTACAAGCCATTGACTGGCTTGTATGGCCAAGTCAGCTCCAGATTTCCTTAACTTTCAACTTCCAGGCTTATTAACATGAGAGGTGCTATGATATCTTCCCCTTGGAATCATTAATCCTCAAATGAGGTAGAAATACGTTAGAATAGGGTAGAAACATAGTCATAATAATAGCATATCTACAAAAATGCAAGTTATTTATCATTTTAATAAAATCATCAAACTTACATGTCAAATGCCACTCAAAAATAGTTTCATGATCATGCATGCAAACAAATAGCAAGGAAACACATGTTCATGAGAATTTAGAGGAATAAATCATATTAGGTACATTCATCTTGAATAGAAGGAAAGATATAAGGATATCATCTTATCATCTCTGCCTCGGACTCTAAAGTAGAATTTTCAACTTGTTGTTTTCTCCATAATAAATTGATGGATGCAACCTCTTTATTTCTCAACATCTTCACTTGTTGGTCTAAAATCTCAACCAATACCTCTTCATAAGTCAAACTCTCTTCAATAGACACATCTTTTAATGGAACAATAGAATTAGGACCACTCAACCATTTCCTTAACATCGGCAACTGAAACATCGAATGAACCATAGTTAATTCCATAGGAAAATCTAGCTTATAAGCTACTTCCCCAATTCTTTTCACTATCTCATAAGGTCCCACATATCTAGGACACAATTTTCCTTTCTTGCCAAAACACAACACCCCTTGAATTGGTGAAACCTTTAAGTATATCTGATCACCTGCATCAAACTCTAGTTCGCTTCTCCTAACATCAGTAATATGACTTTTGATGACTTTAGGCAGCCGTCAACCTTTCCCGTATGACCTTAACTTTCTCCATGGCATCAAGTATAAAATCTGGTTCAATCAAGGACATTTCTCCAACCTTAAACCATCCCACCCACAATCTATATTGTCTACCATACAATACTTCAAATGGCACTCTTTTAATACTTTAGTGAAAACTATTGTTATAAGCAGGTTTCGTAAGAAGTAAGTTATCATACCAACTTCCTTTTGAAATAAACCACACAGGCCCTAAATATATCTTCTATTGTTTGGATTGTTCTTTTGTCTTCTCTGTGCATTTGATTATGAAATGTGGTACTTAGCTTCATATTTATAAGAAAAACTTTTTTGAATGACTTACAAAAACATGAAGTAAATTTAGCACCCCCATTTGATATATTAAGTAGTGGTGCCCCATGCAATCTTACAATTCTTATATGTAGGCCTTAACATAGTATTCGACACCATAAGAAGTTCTCATCGGAAAAAAATGGGTTATGTTTGTCATTCTATCCATAACCATCCATATCAAGTCAAATTTCTTTTTAGTCCTTGGCAAACCCGTGATGAGATCTATATTAACTTCCTCTCATTTCCATGTCAGTATCTTAATATCACGACTCAAACCACTCGTTCTTCGGTTCTCTACTTTCACATGTTGACAATCGCCACACCCTATCACACTTCGCTATGGCTTTCGTCATGTCATTCCACCAATACAATTCTCTCAAATGCCTATAAATTTTGGTGGATCTTGGTGAATATAATACTTAGAATTATAAGCTTCTTCAAGCATCCTTTCACATAAACCATCTACATTACAGATACACAATCTCCCTTGGTAACATAACAATCAATCTCCCCGTTGTGAGAAGACCTCTACCTTTGTATCAACCACTAACTTCTTCAATTCAACTAAAGTAGGATCCATATCTTGTTTTGATTTCATCTCCTATATTAAAGAAGATCCCATCCTATTTTTGCACCAATCCACTACTATTGTTCAAGCAATTCAGCCTAGCACCAAAATGAGCCAGATGGTGTACTTCTTTGGATAACTCTTTCTTTCCATTCTCACCATGTGCAATGCTGCCTATGTCTAGTCAAAGAATCATCCACAATATTTGCCTTTCCGGGGTGATACATCACACTCATGTCGTAATCATTCAATAGTTCCAACCACCTTCTTTGTCTTAGGTTCAAATCCTTTTGGTTAAACATATATTACAAACTCTTATGGTCGCTGAATATATCAACATGTACCCCATAGAGATAATGTCACCAAATAATTGATGCAAACACAATGGCCATCAACTCAAGACCATAGATCCGATAATTCTTTTCATGCACCTTTAATTACATTGAAGCATAGGTAATGACTTTTCAGTGTTGCATCAACACACAACATAAACCTCTATGTGAAGCATCACAATACACAACAAAACCATCAAAACCTTCAACCAATATCAAAATCGGAGTCAATGTAAGACAATCCTTTAATATTTTGAAACTATTTTTACATTCATCAGACTATAGGAATTTGGCCTTCTTTTGTATCATCTTAGTCAAAGGAGAACCAATGGAAGAAAATCCTTTAACAAATCTTTTATAGTATATGGCCAAACCCAAAATTCTACTAATATCAGATGAAGAGAATGATCTAGGGTGATTCTTTACCGCCTCCAACTTCTTTGGATCAACTGTAATATCATCATCCAAAAATATATGGCCATGAAAAGCCACCTCCCATAAGCAAAACTCAGACTTGCTAAACTTGGCAAAGAGTTGTCTATCTCTTAATATTTGCAACACAATCCTACAATAGTATTGATGGTCCTTTACATCCAATAAATAAACCAATGTGTCATCTATTAATACAACCACAAAAATATGCAAAAACATTTTGATAATCTTATTCATCAAGTCCATTAAAGTGATGGGGGTATTTGTTAGTTCAAATAGCATAACCAAGAATTCAAAATGATCATATCGAGTTCTAAATGTCGTCTTTAGAATGTCATCTTCCTTATCCTCAATTAGTGATATCTTGACTAAAGATCAATCTTAAAGAAATAGCTTTCTCCTTGTAACGGTCAAATAGGTATTGATCCTTGGAAGTAGTTACTTGTTTTTGATAGTCACCTTATCCAATTGTTGGTAATTCATAAAAATCTTAAGTGAACCATACTTCATTCATATAGCCAACACCCCAGGGTGACACACTAGTCCTTATGAGTCCGTTATCAAGTACGTCCTTTAATTGCTACTTTAATTCTTTCAACTCCACTAGGGCCATTTGATATGGAGGTATAGAAATAGCTGATGTGTAGGGCAAAAGATCAATACCAAAATAAATTTCCCTTATGTGAGGAACACTAGGCAAATATCGACAAAGATATCAGGAAACTCATTAAGTGTAAGAACTGAATCAAGTGCAGGAAAATTTGACTCAACATCCACGACTCGAATAAAATGATATAAGCAACCTTTGGAAATCATTTTTGTAACTTTCATATAAGAAACAAACTTTCCTTGAACACTAAATCGGTTCCCTTCCGTTCAAGGATAGTCTCATTAAGAAATTGACATATGACCTACAACCAATAGAAGCATCGGATGCATGCGACCAATCCATACCAAAAATAACATCATAATCGGTCATATCAAGCTCAACTAAATCACATAGGAAAATTTGTGCAAAACTGACACAGGATAATTCCTATGGACTTTCTTTGCTAGTATTGACTCACCAATATAAGTATGGACCAAAGAAGGCTCTAACAAGACTTCAAGAGACACCTTAAACTTTATAGCAAGGTAACGAGTAACAAAAAACATATTAGTACTAAGGTCAAGCAAAGCATACACATAATGATCGAAGACTCTTAACATACTTATAACCACATTAGGAGACTCCTCAACCTTCTTCCTAGAGTGTAAAAGATAGAATACATTACCACGTGGACCACCACCTTTAACTTGGGCACCTTGTTGCACTTTCCCTCTTTGAGCCACTTGACCTTGTGGACGTCCTTCTTTACCCTTATTAAAAATATTAGTATACTCGACAATCTTATATCCCATCTTTATACAACCAAAAAAAGTATTTGTATCTCTCAAGCATTCACCAATATGGTTCCTCCCACCCTTGGGACACATAGGAGGAGTCGCACCACCCTCCACAACCTCACCTTGAGCCTTAGGATGCACAATTTTTTCTTTGTCAAAATATTGAGAAAAACCTTTAGAAGTCCATTAGTCTTGTCGAAAATGTCCACCACTGGACTTACCATAAGAAATCCATCATCAAATCGAGCCCTCTTGGACTCCCTTATCCTTATCTTTTAACCCTAATCATACTATACCTGTTTGGCATAAGTTATAAGTCTATAGATATCCATTTTGCTAATGAGCATCATGGCCTTACAATCCATCTTTACCAAGTGGAACACCTCCAATGTGAATTTGTTCATGGGGCCCTAGAGTTGTCCACCAAGGAAGGAGCATACTTGGATTATTTCATAAACTTTCGGACATATTGCCTCACACTCATACCACCTTGTCTCAAAATCATAAACTCCATCAATTTGGCTTCCCTTCATTTAAGTGAAAAGAAATGATCAAGAAAAGCATCATTAAAAATGTCCCAACCAATAGGCCCTTTTTCAGCCCTCTCAAATTTCCATTGGGTGATCCAAACTTAAGCGAGTATTGAGTTGATATGCAAACTTGGCCTTCTATTAGAAAGTCAACCCCTTAATCTCTACTCCCTTGTGGACCTCATCAATAGACCCTTGTGGATCCTCATCTACCTTGGAACCATGAAACTCAATGGGATTTATCCTAGAAAAATCCTTTATCCTCGAAGCGGATTAGGGATCTTTGGAAAAGTAAATGCTTGAGCCAACAAAGTGATAGCAGCCCTAAATGAATTATTTGAGACTTTGTTCACTTGAGAGACTTACGGAGCATGAGGAGCCGAGGGAACTTGGTCATTATTGACATTATCTCCCCCAGGAAATGGAGCACGTCATGGAGCCATTTCTTAAAATGTCAAAGAAGAATAATTACAATACGGGAGTTTTGAAAGCATAACACAAAGCACAAAAGGAGCAAAGTTTTCCTAAATTTTTCACAGCCTCTCTCTCATAGGTGTGGCATATTTCACACAAATGAAAAAAAATCTACTGGATGAGGCATTTTGGACTCCCTAGGATGCTTTCAAACTTTGTGCTCTTATACCACTTTTGTCATGACCTAGATCTAGGGCTTAGTTATGAACAATAAATGTGACACCCAAAGGCATCCCATCAAAACCTTGTATTTACATCATAAGTATTGATAAGGTAAAATAAGCATAAATAAGAGAATAAGAAAGTAAATGCATCACAACCGAAATTTCATAGTTTCCCTTAGGGGAAAATTACATCAATTAATAGTGTCCAAAACATGTCGCTGCATCATAGCATCTTGGCGGGTCTAAAACAAAGCCTACTAGCTCACTCTCAAGACAAACATCAAAGAAGAATAATAACATCTGAATGGAAAAGTATCATATAGGGGCTTCTTCCCAAAGCATGGGAATTCATCAACAATCTTTAAACTCTATTATAAAGCTAGCCACGAAAAGGAATAGTCATCTTGCCATTTGCCGCTTCATAGTAAGATTATATAGGCAAAGAAATATGCATTAATACATGAAATGTACTATTCTTGTAATGTACACTTAAGAAATGTTTTCTAAGTATTGTATCATGGAAGGGGCACATGATCCATGTGCCTTGGTACAGACCGTGGTTCTTCCATACTGGTCCCAAAACAAAGTAAGAATGTTCTTGTAATTTTCGCTACTCTTAAGGGTCTCTTGTGGATTTCTATGCTATCCTAAGATATTCCAATGGCATACACTCTTCTTCCCTCATTCAAATTCACGCTCACACTTAGAATTATATTCAAACTCTGCATTAAGAACTCCCCTAAGGTGAACCTTTGATGATTGTCTTGCAGATTAAGGAAGAACTATATTCTTCATCAAATTCTTCTTGCTTGTTCTTGGTTAGCTAAGGCATGTGGGATTGGTTCATGGTTCCTTTCAACCATGAAGACCTCAAACTCTTTCACAATTGATTAGATGACATTTAGCTTACTTTGCTTATTGGTTTTTAAGGTTATTATTTATTTAATTCAATTAAGATATGAGATATGCTTTATTGTTGATACTAAAGTGATTCAAGCTCCAATATGTTGAATTTCATGAATATTATGTAGATTTGCACATGCGTTGTCCCTTAGAAATTTGATTCAAGCATTGGTGATCTATACTATGATTTGAACATGGATTTTACTTACGGATTTACTTAAATTTCTTATTGTAATATTTAGTTACGATTGATTCTCTATTTCCTATGATATTCTTATATCATTCATGATATATGCATTAATGAGCATAGGTTTTTCGTGAAATGTTTCGGTGGGTTAAGGTCGCAAATGTTTATGACTATGATTTTGATAAAAGTATGGTTATGAAAAGAATGTGATCTCATAAATGTTTGTTGTTATTGGCTCTTTGAGCATATTGGGAGTTTATACCAAATAGTTATAAGTGAATGAGCTATTTCTATACATGAAAAGTATGGATAGGATTATCATTAGGCTTTTTAGCGCAAGTATGAATGATTATGAAGAATGTTTGGTGTTTAAGCCCAAGTATACATTGAAATGATTTTAAATGACTTGTTCCTCTTTGAAAGCATGTATATGTATAAGTATTCTTATGGAAAAATGACTTAGCACCGAATGGATTGGGGGCATCAAGGCTATCTCCAATGGTCCTCTCCCTTTCCTTGAACTATATGCTAGCATAGGTATATAGTAGCCATTATGAAAATGAACGGGTCTTATGGTATGGTTACACATTTGATATGATATGATGTGGAAATCTTTCTAAAATAACCAGGGCATGTGGAAGGTGTTAATCACACTGAAATGACCAGGTCATAAGGTGTGATGTATATTACCTTTGGCAAGTAATCTTCTTACTCGATGGAAGGTCTACATCGAGCAAATTCATATAATAGCTTCAAAGAGTTTGAGTTGTCGGTTATGATAATCCCCTCTATGTTGAAGTATTATATCATTTCATGCATCATGGATTTCATGGCATATTATATACTACTCTTCTTTGTTATATACTTCTGTCTATATATGTGCCCTTATCATTTAACATTGAATAAGGGTTTGATAAGTCGTACGCATTGCATGCCCGCATACTTAGTACATTCAAACATATTAATGTATACTTTGCCTACATAATTTGACCATGTAGGGATCGAAGATTATATCTATCCACCATTTGATTGCCCATTCAGAGTTTGAGAGTTGTAGTGGTAAGTCGTATCTTCTACAACAATCCACCATCCATCTACCTCATGTTTCCTTCTTTTATGCTATTTACTTTGAGGGTGAGCTAAGACATCTTTAGGCCCCCATCCTATTACATGGCTACAAACATTATTGGACATCTTGCAAACTCTTGTACGGATATATGTTATGTGTTCGTATTGTATACTATGATTATGGCTATCTATTGGATATGGTTATTATGAATAGTTTATGGGTAGATGATATGGATTTATGTTATGACGTGGAAGATCCTATACTTACCTGCCCCTTCATCGTATATGTTATATGTGAATCCATGTTAATCTCTATCCCTATGTTGTCTCAATAGCATGAGTCCTACTTTCCCATCCCTTAACACTATATGTCTACTATTTCATATGCGCTTCCGAACTGATAATCTATGAGTGGATCTATGAGGCTCGTGTGCGGACTCTCGGGTTCTCATTCACCATTTCATTTCTAGACCCTAGGTTTGGGTTATTACAAGGTTTGTATCAAAGAACTATGTTTATAAATGATCCTCAAAATTCAACATGCCACGTCAGTAAAGTCCTATTCATGGGTGAAGTGCACCATGCCTTTGAGTGAGAGGCTATGATGGCATTCTAGGAGTTGCCTCACTTTTGTCATGTCTTATGTCTTTCCTTAGACTATATATTAAGGTTTCCTAACCCTAATTATTTCCTTGCTTCATTATAGAATATGCCTCCATGAAGAGCTCTCCTACCGAAAAAGGCCCCTGTTCATGAGGACCAAGTTCCTCAAGGGCCTATGGAAGAGCTGGTCACTAATGGTGAATTTCATACTACCATTGCTATGCTTGCCCAAGTGGTGACTACTTAGGATAGGCAAGCTAATATTCTTCCCCGTGATCCCACTCTGACTTCAAGAGTGAGAAATTTTACCTAAATGAATCCTCCAAAGTTCTATAGGTCAAAGGCTGATAAGGATGCTTAACGGTTCATTGATGAACTCTCTAAGGTGTTGAGTGTCATGGGAGTGACTTCTAAATAGAAGGCTAAGTTGACCTCTAATCAGTTTAAAGATATAACTCAAGTGTGGTACACTAAATCATTGATGGAAAGGGTCTGTGGTGATGAATTTCATTGGGAAGAGTTCAAATGTGCCTTTCTGAATCACTTTTCCCTCTTGAACTTAGATAAGCTAAGATGACATAATTCATCAACTACAAACAAAATGGTATGAGTGTGAGGGACTATGCCTTCAAGTTCACTAGGCTCTCAAGGTACGCTCCTATGATTGTAGCTGACCCCTGTGCAAGAATGCACAAGTTTACTGCTATGCTTATCCAAGATATGGACATCTCCAGGCCCTTGATATGTATTGAACAGATTGAAGGAGAAGAGGGTGCATGATTCTAAGAGGGCCCATTATGATGGTAGATTCTCCTACTCCAAAGGTCGTGGTTATGGTCGCTGCCAACATGAACAACTTTCTAATCAAAGAGTCACCAATGCTATGGTGTCTCCTTCAAAAGTACCAATTTGTGGTGGGACATTATTTACCCCGTGTGACAAGTATGAAAAGAATCATATGGTTGCTTATTGTAATGAGATGGGTGCACTCTATGGGTGTGATGATAACAACTACACAGTTGCTGATTGTCACCCAAAATAATCAAGGCCAACTGATATCTCCTCAAGGTGGTGCCAGCAAGAACAACAGGTTCTATGGTTTACATGCTTGTATGGAAATCAAGGGTACTTCGGATGTTGTGACTAGTATGTGAAAAAGCTTTGATTTTGATGCTTATACTTTGCTTGATCTGGGTGCAAATTTAGCTTTTGTGACTCCTCTTTGGCTATTAATTTTTGTTTGAGCACTGAAATTCTAAGGGAACCTTTTTCAATTTATACTCTCGTGGGTGAATTTATTGTTGCCCGTAGAGCTTATCGGGGTTGCCCTATCTCTTTTGTCATAAAGTACTTCTATTTATGGAACTTGATATGTTTAATTTTAATGTTATTCTCAGGTTGGATTGGTTGCATGCTTCATATGCTTCTATAGATTGTAGAACTCGGAAGGTCAAGTTCCAATTTTTAGATGAACCTGTTCTTTAATAGAGAGGTAGTGCCTCTATTATTAAAGGTCAGTTTATTTCCTACCTTATGGCCTAAAAGCTATTTTCAAAGGGGTGTTTCTCTGATATTATAAGGGTCAATGATATGGAGATTGAGTCACCTACTTTTGAATCGGTTCTGGTGGTGAATAAGTTTTCGAATATATTTACCAAAGATTTACTCAGTATTTCTGTCGAAAGGGAAGTAAACTTTGGCATAGATCTCCCAGAGACTCATCCTATCTCTATACCTTCTTATAGTATGGTATCAGCGGAGTTAAAGGAGTTGAAAGATCAATAGAAGGACTTGTTGGAGAAAGGCTTCTTTAGGCCAAGTATATCTCCATGGGGTGCTCCGGTATTATTTGTAAGAACAAAAAGATGGGTTTCCTCAGATGTGTATTCATTGTAGGAAATGGAATAAAGTAACCATCAAGAATAAATATTTTGCTACCAAGGATAGATAACTTTGTAATCAGCTTCAAGGGGTCACCCATTTCTCAAAGATTGACCTTCATTCCTATTATCATCAATTTAAGATTAGGGAATATGATATTCCTAACATGACTTTTCGGACTAGATATGGGTACTTTGAATTTGTGGTAATGTTTTTTCGTTTGATTAATGCTCCGACTATGTTTATGAACCTTATGAATTAGGTGCTCCAGCCATTCTTTGATAGTTTTGTGGTTGTGTTCATCGATGATATCCTTATTTATTCCTGAAGTGAATGGGAGCATATGGATCATTTGAGGATGTTTCTTCTGACTTTGAGGGAGAAGCAATTGTATGCTAAGTTCACCAAATGTGAGTTTTGGTTAGATGAGGTAGCATTTCTTAGTCACGTAGTATTCGGTGGTGTATCAAGGTCAACCCGAAGAAGACTGCAGCCATGAAGAATTGGCCTAGACCATTGACTCCTTTAGATATTGCAGATTTCTTGGGTTGGCTGGTCATTATAGAAGTTTTGTTGAAATTTTCTCATCCATTGCATCTTTATTGACCAAGTAGACTTAAAAAAGGCCAAGTTTGTATGGTCCAATGAATATCAGAATAGTTTCCACACTTTGAATAATCGACTTACATCGGCTCATATTTTTAGTCTACTAGATGGCTAAGATGGGTTTTGTGCTATATTGTGATGCTTCTCAAATTTGGGTTGTGTTCTTATGCAACATGGTAAGGTGATAGCTTATGGATCGAGGAAATTGAAGGTGCATGGGCGTAACTACCCAACTCATGAGCTTAAGCGAGTTGTTGTTGTGTTTGCTTTGAAGATTTGGAAACACTATTTGTATGGATTTCATGTTGATGTTTTCACCGAGCACAAGAGTTTACAATATGTGTTCACCCAAAGGGATTTTAAGTTGAGGCAAAGAAGGTGGTTGGAACTTCTTAAGGACTACAACATGAGTGTTCAATATCATCTCGGCAAGGAAAATATTCTGGGCGACACTCTTAGTAGACTATCTATAGGGAGTGTAGCCCATGTTGATGAAGGAAAGAAAGAGTTCGCAAAAGATGTTCACCATTTTGTTAGATTAGGTATAGGTTGGCCATCTTTAATGATGGTGGTATTCATGTTCAAATTGGGCCAGAATCCTTTATGGTTGTTGATGTCAAGGCTAAGCAAGATTTATATCCATCATTAGTTGAGTTATAGAGGTTTTCACCCAATGTGGTGATGGTGTGCTTCGGTATCAAGATTGATTGTGTGTCCCAAATATCGATGATCTTAGGAGGGTGATCATGAGTGAAGCCCATAACTCTCATATTCTATTCACCTGGAATATACCAAAATGTATCGCGATTTGAGGGATGTGTATTGGTGGCATAGTATGATGAGACATATAGCCATGTTTGTATTTGAATGTCCTAATCGTCAAAAAGTGATGGTAGAACATCAAAGGCCCTGTGGTTTGGCTCAAGATATTAAAATTCCTACTTGGAAGTGGGAAGATGTGATCATGGAATTTGTGGTTGGTTTGCCTCAGATCCTAAGGCAATTTGTTTCAATTTGCATTATTTTTTATCAAATGACTAAATCGGCTCATCTCTTACCGGTCTAGACTAGCTTTAATGCCAAAGATTATGCATGGTTGTATATCTAAGAGTTGGTGAGGTTACATGGTGTTCCTAGGTCTATCATATCGTATTGTCTCAATTTACTTCTCACTTTTGGAGGTTGTTTCAAAGAGAATTTTGTACTAAGGTTAAGCTAACTACTGCTTTTTATCCTCATATCAATGGACAAGCCCAAAACATGATTCAAACCTTATAGTACATGTTGAGAGCTTGTGTGTTGCAATTCAAGGATAATTGGGATCATAATCTACCAATCATTAAGTTTTCTTATAAAAATAGCTTCCACACTAGCATTGGTATGGCATCATTTTAATCTTTGTATGAGAGGAGATGTAGATCTATAGTTGGGTGGTTTGGGTTGGGAAAGATGGCATTTATTGACCAGGATTTGGTATTGGAGTCTATGGAGAAGGTGAATAAAACGACCCCAAAGAGTTCCTGAAAATATTCCTTAGAAGTGGCCGAAATCTTATTTTCCATATATCTAAATATTCATTTGTTATTTCGAAAATACAACGTCATATTCTTTTTTAGGGCGTCAAATTAAGTAGGAAATGGGTCTAACCCAAATTTTAGAGCAACCGTATCAAAAATCTAAAAATCGCAAAATACGCTACGTAGGAGGGTCAACATTGAAGGGGAAAATCTCACAGCACACAAAGCAATACGTGGCCCTTGACCTGCCACCTTAAAACCCTTTGAATTAGCTTTCCAACGCACTTCACGTCACCTGATTCTGAGTTCGGATGAAGAATTTATGCCCATTTTTATAAAACTCATTTGTGTAGAAAATGTTGATTTTAGTAGGGGTAGGCAACGCGGCCCAGTGCCTTTGGTGCCTGTTTTTATTTTTTCGGTCCAAGACTTATAAGTCTTGAGCCTAAGGGTTCCCACACTTGAAAATACATATACTTAGCCATATTTCACCCTCATATCATCCTAAACATTCCCCAAAACTCACTCAAACATTTAGACTCATATTTCACCCTAAATTCAAGTCCAAACTCAAGGCCAATCTTAAGGATTTCTTCAAGGATTTCATTCAAGCTTCAAGTCTCCAGCTCCAACCTCTTTCAAGGGTTCTCCAAAGCTAAGGTATGTGGGGTTGAACCAATGGGTCCTTTAACCCATGGTGCCTAAGCCTCCTTTTTACTAGTATCGCATGATTTAAAGTTAATTTTACATGTGGGTCCTGTATATTGAGAAATTTACTGCACAATGATTTTAGTTCATGAATGTGTGGTTGTTTAAGCATGTTTTAAGTTCTAAATCTTGGATCTAATGTTGGATTTGATGAGGGGTTTTGATGTGAATGTCTTGGGGATTTTGCTAGTTGTTGAATGAAGGATTTACTATAGATTTTTATTGTATTGTTTCATCTCTAAATTGTATGATCTTTTACCCCCATTACACATCCCCAAGTGTGTGATAAAATGTCCGACTAGGGTTACTTGAGGAATTGAATGTCCAATGCATGTCTTATGATTTTAATAGTGTTATGACGATTATATGATTATGGAATAATGATGAAACAATGGTATGTCGATGACGTATACTGATAAGAGTAAGTGAAGGTACATGATAACTCTATGATAATGAGAGTATGGTATTCATGAGTTTATTTCATGGAATGTAGAAATAGTGATGAAATTAACCAAGGTGAGGGGTTGGTACCTCATTAAACCAAGCTGAGGGGTTGGTACCTCATTAACAAAAATTAGGGGTTGGTACCTCACTAACCAAAGTGAGGGTTTGGTACCACATTAACCAAAGTGAAGGGTTGGCACCTCATTAACCAAAGTGAGGGGTTGGTACCTCACTGAACCAAAGTGAGGGGTTGGTACCTCATTAACCTATGTGAGGGATTGGTACCTCACGCCAATATATGATGGTCTATTCTCACCCATATGATAGGTCCTATGCAAGCATGAGTTACTTAAGCATGTTTTACTTATGCATTTAATATACATGCCATTTTGCTATACTATGCCTATTGTATATTGTATGAATTTTGATTATGAAGCCTATCTATTGTTGCATTGCATCCCACATACTTAGTACATTCAACGTACAAATGCATACTCTATGCCTACATGATGTCACCATGTAGGGACAAGAGCTCCTATTAATTCTTCTTGTTGCTAGATGGATTGTTCAAGTTAGCCTTTGGTGAGTCCTCCATTCCTAGGACAAGGACTATTCTCTCACATTATGTATTAAGATTCTTTTACTTTATCATGTACTTATGACTATGAGGGTGAGCCCAGTTGTATATCTTGTCCGCCGCAATTATCTATGTAGTAGAGGTGTTGTTGGACAAAGCAATGTATTTTATGCTATGATTTGATTCGATTATCTCTTGATTCTATGTTATGACAAGTTATCCCATAGTCCCTTTTTTCCTTATTTCCATTCTTTATATGTCATTTAATTGTTTCCACGACCAAGGATAGGTAATGATATGCTATGAGACTTGTTTGGGGTTCCTTCGAGTTGCCCATTCGCCGGTCAAGTCTAAGCTCTAAGCTTAGGTCGTGACAATGATAGTATCAGAGCACTAGATTGTTAGATCCTCAGAGTCCAACACACTGCATCAATTAGAGTCTTATTCATGATTGTATTGTGCACCATAAGTATGAGTAGGAGGCTATGAGACGTTTTAGGAAATGTTTACCTTCTTCATGGTCTATGTCGTGCTTTAGAAGTGAGATAAGTCTTTCCCCTATAACAAATGTTCTTTCCTCTTTTAGTTGACCATGCCGCTTCAAAGAGGAAGGTAAGTAGAAGAATTTGAATTTGATAGATCCGAGTTTTACTATTTCTTCTCTATTCTTTTAGTTAATGGTGGGGCTTCTTATGTGCCTTGAGTTATGATGTGAACCTTTGGTGTTTATCTCTTGGTTGGGTATATTGTTGCTAGAAACTTCATAGATGTTGATCCGGGTTTGTATTGCATTAGGTCTTGGTTTGTGGATTGTTGGATATAATGTGGTGGATTTCGATGTTGTACTTGGGATAGAATAGTTGCATGCATGTTGTGTCTCCATAGATGGTGGGACCCATAGAGTTAGAATCCGACTCCCGAATGAACTCGTCTTTGAGTGGGAGGTTGTTAAGTGGTAGCAGGGGGTAGGTCCATTGTTGACTTAAGGTACAATTAGTCTCTCCGGGGTTGCATTTTTCATCTTGTGAAAAATGGAGGTGTTGAACCTAAGTTGTTTTGTCTATAGAATTGTTGTTGGTAATAGATAAGGCTTTGAATGTCCTTTCCGATATTTTAAATTTTGGGTTAGTGTCCTTTGGTTTGACTAGTACACCTGGTATGCCTATAAGTCTCATGAGTAAGATCTTTAATGCCTAATCTCATAGGTTTATGGTGGTTTTGGCGGTGATAATGTGGTTCATTCCCTAATGAGGGTGCATGTGAATTATTTGAGGGTAGTACTATGAGTTAATGAAGAAGGTTGGGTGCTAAGTGGGTGAGATAGGAATTTTGGTGGTAAGAGGTTTCCTTCCTAGGTTGTGTGGTGATGGCTGATGGTATTAAGGTGGAATTTAGTAAGATAAAGGTGCTTAGGCGTTAGCGTAGACCTCAACTTCCAGGTATTAGAAGCTTCTTGGTTTTAGTGGGCTATTGTTAGGGATTGTGAGTAGATTTGCTTCTATTGTTGCTCCTATAACTTAATTAACCCTAGGTAAGGCCATGTTGTGACCGAAGTTTTGAGTAAGGTGATTTGATAGGTTCGAGAATTGCTATTTCTTGTGTTATCTCTTGGTACTAGTAGGCTGTATGTGTATATGGGTTTCATTCAAAGGTTCCCTTTACCCATGAAACCCAATCTTTTTTTTTTTATGAAAATTACTTGATTTAAAGATGTATTTCTTGTGAGTATCTATTATTATGAATTACAAGCATAAAATATGTTTGGGTTTTGTTTAATATTGTTGAGTATGCATAAATGTCTATTTTGAGCTTATACTACGAAGTGATCTTTTTTTTATTGAGACTATACATGATTCAACCGATGAAATCTATGGACTATTGTGAAGTTTTGATATGATTTACAAGTTACCCATGATGGAGTTTTACCAAGATGTTGGTGGGCTAATTTATATGATTTTTTGATGCATTGATTTCACTATTTTATGATCTATACTCTTGTATTTTGTATGATTTGAACATGTCCTCATATGTGCCCACCAAGTGTTTGATGAAATGCCATGTTAAGAATTCTCAAGATATGTGAATGTTTTACAAGTCAGGTGACTTCAATATGAATATAGGTTATCAAGTATGTTATGAATCCATGAAATTATCTACGGTTATGCAAGTATGAAGTTAAGTCCTTTTCAAAATTTTATTTTCAGGAAAACTTACATCGATTTTTACTTATTGTAAATTTGGGATTTGAATATTATGATTCCTAAAATCCTATTGATCCATGGGTAGTGTTTAGTTGATGATTTTGATGTGACTTAAATAGTTATATGGGGATTTACTTTGGGGTTATGAAGCTATATGTATGCATGTTCCCTTTCTGAATGATTTATGCATAAGAGATTACACTATTGATTTAAATATGGAATTAATTATGTTTTCACTTCAACTTTGTATTACAAATGTTGATTTTAAATGGAGTCTTAATTACCCATGTCATTTCCTCATTGTTATAGCATATGCATTCATGTACACAGATTATTTTGGAAAATGATTTGGAAAAATGACTATTGCCTCTTTGAAATTATGTACATGCATATCATAAGCATTATTGTGGGATGACGACTTAGCTTGTTGCATTGGGCATTTTGGGGTAGTTTGGGATACTTGCATAGCATATTTCTAATGAGTGTAGAACCTGTAAGGTTGGAAAATGATGGGTAAGGATGGTCAATCTATTTAGTAAACTATGATAAGGTAGGTGATATCCCTAGGTGTCTTTTCGGGTTAGGATTGATCATTATTAGTATTGATGGAGTTGTTTGGTTGATTTATGCACCGATGTTGATTGTGGGTTTCTTGAATAGGGTCTTAAAACCCTACCTTGATATGTTTGTGATGATATCTAAAAAAATGCATTTTTTAGGTATTGATTGTTTAGAGTTTGTGAATCATTTGGGGGTAGGGTAGCATGTCTTAGAAGATGAGAGGTCGTTTGTTAAATATGATATGTGTGTGTTGTGGATAGCAAGAATGTTATTGGAACTCTTTAGGTATTATGATATGAGTGTGCATTGGTTTTTTTGGTAAAGCTAATGTTGCGGTTGGTACTCTAGGTAGCCTAGCATGTGTTGTTGATGGTGGCAAAGAGGAGACTAGTGGGGTCCATCGGTTGGCTAGATTAGATGTTAGGTTGATAGAAGTGGAGAATGGTAGTATAGTGTCCTTGGCGGTTCCAAATCTTCTTGGGTTAAGAGGTCTAGATTAGGCAAGGCCTTGATTTCACCCTATTAGAGTTGGAAGTTTTGGGTGAGAGAATGATAGAGTGTAGGTTGACTCCCAAGGTGGAGATGGTGGCTATGGTACCAAGTGGGTTAGATGTATTTAAGATTGAAAATTGTGTTGAGGATTGTGAGTCCTTATAGAATGTAGAGGGAGGTTGGTAAGGTTGTATATGTTTGGGAATTCTATGGATGTAGATATTGTTCGTCCGGTTCTTCATGCTTCTAGGTAGATGTGATGTATTGGCGACTTTAGTGTTATAGAACACTATAAGGTTGTGGGTGTTAAGGTTGTGGGTGTTAAAGAGGGTAAGTAGGCTTAAGAGAAGGTCCCGGTGAGGGTGTTGGATCGATGAGTGGAGATGTTGATTGACAATGATGTAGTTAATCTTCAAGGCCCTTAGGAAAGGTCGTCTATTCGTGTGTGTTTCTAGAGGAGCCAGAGCAGGCATGGAGGACCAATATCTGTATATATTTCACTCTATTCAAGCTTATGATAGCATATCAGGTCTTTTTTTTTAAGATTTCAAGTCTTGCATTTCAGCCCCCTATGTCATTCATATGCACTCATTTTTAAGTTGGCAAGTTTATGAGGATTTAATACTTATGTTGAGATTTTGAGAATGATGTTCTAAATGTAATATTGCATTCGTATTAGGGCTAATTTCTTCCTGATTACTCTTGTCTTGTACATCTCTTCTAAATTCGGGGACGAATGTTTCCAAGGGGGAGATATTGAAACGACCCCAAAAAGTACCCGAAAAACCTCGGAAGTGACCGAAATCTTGTTCTCCATATATCTAAAAGTCCATTCATTATTTTGAAGATCTGACTTTATATTCTTTTTTAGGGGGTCAAATTGTGCGGGGAGTGGGTCTAACCTGAATTTTAGAGCAACCATATCAAAATCCAAAAATCGCAAAATACGCTATTTAGCAGGGTCAACTTTGAAGGGGCATATCTCTTAGCACACAAAGAAAGAAGTAGCCCAAAACTACCGACTTTATGAACTTTGAATTTTCTTTCCAATGCACTTCGTTTCACCTTATTCCAAGTTCGGATAAAAAATTTATGTCCGTCTTCATAAAATGCATTCATGCAGATAATACTAATTCTAGTGGGGTTTTCGAGTCTCATCCATGATGCGCCCCTGTGTTTTTGGTGCTTGTTTTCATTCTTTTCAGTCCAAGACATATAGGTCATGGGCCTAAGGGTTCACACACTTGAAAATACATATACTTAGCCATATTTTACCCTCATATCATCCTAAACATTCCCCAAAACTTACTCAAACATTTTAGGCTCATATTTCACCCTAAATTCAAGTCCCAAACTGAAGACCAATCTCAAGGATTTCTTCAAGGATTTTATTCAAGCTTCAAGTCTCCATCTCCAACCTCTTTCAAGGATTCTCCAAAGCTAAGGTATGTGGTGTTAAACCATTGGGTCCTTTTACTCATAGTGCCTAAGCCTCCTTTTTATTATTATTGCATGATTTAAAGTTAATTTGACATATGGGTCTTGTAAATTGAGAAATTTATTGCATAGTGATTTTAGTTCATGAAAGTATGGTTGTTTAAGCATGTTTTGAGCTCTAAATCTTTGATCTAATGTTGGATTCAATGAGGGATTTTGATGTGAATGTCTTAGAGGCATTGCAAGGTGTTGAATGAAGGTTTTACAACAGATTTTCTTTCATGATTTCATCTGTAAATTGCATGGTCTTTTACCCCTATTACACACCCCCAAGTGTTTGATAAAATGTCCGGCTAGGGTTACTAGAGGAATTGAAGGTCCAATACATATCTTATGAGTTGAACAGTGTTATGATGATCATTTGATGATGAAATGATGATGGAATGATGATGAAACAATGGTATGCATATGATTTATAATGATTAGAGGAAGTGAAGGTAGATGATAACTTTATGATGATGAGAATATGGTATTAATAAGTTGATTTCATGGAAGGTAGCAATAGTGATGAAATTAACCAAGGTAAGCGGTTGGTACCTCATTAAACCAAAGTGAGGGGTTGGTACCACATTAACCAAAGTGAGGGGTTGGTACCTCATTAACCAAAGTGAGGGGTCGGTACCTCATTAACCAAAGTGAGGAGTTGGTATCTCACTAAACAAAGTTAGGGGTTGGTACCTCATTAACCAAAGTGAGGGATTTGTACCTCATTGAACCAAAGTGAGGGGTTGGTACCTCATTAACCCAAGTGAGGGGTTGGTACCTCACGCCAATATTTGATGGTCTGTTCTCACACATATGATATGCCTTAAGCAAGCATATGTTACTTGAGCATGTTTTACTTAAGCATTTAATATACATGTCATTTTGCTATACTATGCCTATTATCTATTGTATGCTTTTTTATTATGAAGCCTATCTATTGTTGCATTGCATCCCACATACTTAGTACATTCAAACATACTAATGTATACTCTATGCCTACATGATGTCACCATGTAGGGACCGGAGCTCCTATTGATTCTTCTTGTGGCTATATGGATTGTTCAAGATAGCCTTTAGTGAGTACTCTATTCCGGGGACAAGGACTATTCTCTCACATTATGTATTACGATTCTATTTACTTTATCGTATATGTATTATTATGTGGGTAAGCCCAGTTGTATATCTTGGCCCCAGCCATTATCTATGTAGTGGAGGTGTTGTTGGATAAAGCAATGTATTTTATGCTATGAGTTGATTCTATTATCTCTTAACTCTATGTTATGACAAGTTATCCATTAGTCCCTTTTTCCCTTATTTCCATTCTTTATATGTCATTTAATTATTTCCGCTACCAAGGATGGGTAATGATATGATATGAGGCTTGTTTGGGGTTCCTCATTCGCCGATCACGTCTGGACCATAGGCTTGGATCGTGATAGTGAAGGTTTTTAAGGACAGGTTCAAAATGGCACAAAGATGCCAAAAGTCCCATTTGGATGTTTGGAAGAGGGATATCTAATTTCAAGTTGGTGAATGGGTGTATATGAAGATCTCATCCATGTAGGGTTTAACGCATTTTGGTAAAAAGGGCAAATTGAGTCCCCAGTATAGGGTCCTTATGAGATTGTTGAGCCGACTGGGAATGTATCTTATAGGTTGGCTTTGCCTCCGAATTTGAGTTCTATTCACATGGTTTTCCATATGTCTATGTTGAGGAAATTAATTGGTGATCATATTATCATTTTGCCTTAGGAAGGTATTAAGGTTGAGGAGAACTTATCATATGAAGAAGTCCTACTTGCGATCTTTGATAGGCATGTGAATCGGCTTCACAATAAGGATGTGGCTTTGATTAACGTGGTTTTCAAAAATCAACATATGGAGAGTCCAATATGGGTGGTGGATTTGGACATGATGATGCGATGTCCCCATCTTTTCCAATCTATTCAAGCCTAAGGTATGAGGTTCTTCCTATTCCAAGTGGTCCTAATTCTTTCACTCTTGTGTTTCAAGATATGACATGCATACATGTGCATGAAAATGATTTCAAAATGTTTTAAATGATTTAAAGATGTTTTGGTATGAGTTTTAATAACTTTATGATTTTCAAGAGATGAACTATGCAGTGTATCTTGTATTTGGAATTTTCAAGTTTAAGTGAAACCTTGTTCTAGCATATTCGAGGATGAATGCTTCCAAGGGGGAGATGTTGTAAGGACCTAAACTTGGTATGACCTTTACGGTGCTTGCATGTTGGTTTCAAAAAGCTTTTAACCAAGGTGACACTTTATGAGACCCTCCACGGACCTTGGGTCTCACCACTGGCCGTGTGGAGGGGTCTTAAGGTGACCCTTGGCCAGGTGTATCAAGTATTTTCCTTAACTTGGAGTTTAAGACAAATACACGCACCACATGAACCCCACACGGTGTATGTGGTATGTTATGGACCATGTGCTGGCTTGTGTGATGTAGCCTTGGAATTGAAAACCACATTTTGGCTAAGTGGTGTACCACATGTACCTCTGACGGACCATATATCTCTTCATGGTCCGTATAGGCCTCTATATGGGCATTGGTGTGTGTGGAATCACCATCTCGAAACTTCGTCAATGAAGAATTTTCCTAGGTGAGGCATCACGTGAGGCCACACGGTCTGTGTGACATTTATAAGGTTCGTGAGGTGCTCCGTATGGGTATTGGCGTGAAAATTTTTAAAGTATAGAATTACTATCTTGGACCTTCGTTAGTGGAATTTTTTTCAAAGTGTTGGATCATGAAAATGGCACATAGTTTGTGTGCCTTGGTACAAACCGTGGTGCTTCCATACGGGATCCTCAACAATATATTTCCATCTGAATCATTAATGGTATTCTTGTAATTTTGGTTGGTTCGAAGGGTCTTTTGTGACTTTTTATGCTACAAAGAGAGATAGAAATGACATATGCTCTTCTTGCATCATTCTCACACTTAGAATTATATTCAAACTCTCTCTTAACAACTCCCCTAAGATGAACCTTTGAAGATTGTCTTGGAGATTAAGCAAGGGTCCTATTCTTCATCAAATTCTTCTTTGTTAGCTAAGGTATGTAGGATTGATTCATGGTCCCTTTCTACCATGAAGATCGTAAACTCTTTTACACTTGATTATATGAAATTTAGATTACTTTAATTATGGTTTCTAAAGATTATAATTTATTTAATTCTATTAAGATATAGACTATGTTTTATTGTTGATTTTAAAGTGATTTAAACCCTAATATGTAGAATTGCATAAATATTATGATGATTTGGATATCCATTGTCCCTTTAAAGTTTGATTAAAGCATTGCTAATCTATATTAGGATTTGAATGTGCATTTTACTTACAAATTTACTTGAATTTAATATTGTATTATTGATTTAAGATTGAATCTCTATTGCCCATTCTATTCTCATATCACTCGTAATATATGTGTTCATGATCATTGAATTTTGATGAAATGTTTTGGTGATTCAAGCCCACATATGTTAATGACTGTGATTTTGATTTAAAAAAATGGTTATGACAAGATGTGACAACATAAATGTCAATTGTTATTGTCTCATTGAGCATATTGGGTGTACACACTATATTGCTATAAGTGAATGAGTTATTCCTATGCATGAAAAGTATGAATTGAATTATAATTTGGCTTTTTAGCATATCTATAAATGATTATGAATAATGATTGGCTTTTAAGCCCAAGTATACATTGAAATGACTTGTATCTCTTTGAAAGTATATATATATATAAAAGGATTCTTGTGGGATGATGACTTAGCATCAAATGGATTGGGGGCATCAGGGCTATCCCCAAGGGTCCTATAACTTTCCTTGAACTATGTGCCTTTCCCTGAAATGACCGGGTCGTATGGGATGGTTGCATATTTGATATTATTTTATATGGAAATCGTTCTAAAATGACCAGGTCGTAACGAAAGTTGTCATCCCACTGAAATGACCACGTTGTAAGGTGTGGTGTAGATTATCTTTGGCATGTAATCTTCTTTCACTCGATGGCAAGTCTACATCAGGCAAATTCATGTAATAGTTCACATGATTTTGAGATGTCTGTTATGGTTGCATCCCCTCTATGTTGAAGTATTATAGTATTTCTTGCATCATGGATTTCATCGTATATTTTGTGTACGACTCTTCTTTGTAATATACATCTTTCTACATATGTGTCTTTGTCATCTAACATAAAATCCAGCTTTGATAAGTTATACGCATTGCATGCCCGCATACTTTGTACATTCAGACATGCATAACACATACTTTTGTCTATATTATCTAACCATGTAGGGACCAGAGACTATATCCATCCACCAATTGATGGCTAGTTCGGAGTTTGAGAGTTGTAGTGGTGAGTCCTATCTTCAAACGACAAGCCACTATCCATCTACCTTATGTTGCCTTCCTTTATGATATTTACCTTGACGTTGAGGACCAAGATTTTGTATGACCTTAATGGAGTTTTGAAATTTGGTTCCGTAAAGTTTTAGACCAAGGTGAAACTTCATGGAAGCCTCTATGGGTTGTATGGATCACCACAGGCCGTGTGGAGATGCCGTGAGGTGGCCCTTGGCCTTTTGTGTAGTGTGTTGGCATTAATGTGGAGTTTAAGACCAAGGCATGCCACACATAAACCCCACACAGTCCGTGTGAGGCTTCATTGGCTATGTGGTGGACCGTGTGGATGGCCTTGGCCTTGAAAATCCACATTTTCCCAAGGCATTTCACACATGAACCTCTCACATACTATATAGCCTTTTACGGTCCGTGAGCCCTTTCGTATAGGCCTCTGAGTGAAAATTTTCTAAGTATTGGACCACCATCCCAGAACTTTGTCAATTAAGAAATTTTCTAAGTGAACCTTCCTGGGAGGCCAAATGATCTGTGTGACCTCTCACAGGCCGTGAAATGCTTCATATGGGTGTTTGTGTGGAATTTTTCTAAGTATGGAATTATTGTCTTAAACCTTCACTAGTGGAAATTTTTCAATCTGTTGGATCATGGAAGAGACACACTATCCGTATACCCTTTCACAGATCATATATCCTCACACAGGACCCTTGGCAACATCTTTTGACACGATTCATTAGTGGCATTTTCATAATTATGGCTACTTCTAAGGGACTTTTGTGACCTTCTATGCTATTCTAAGACATTCAAATTGCCTAAACTTTATTTCCCTCAATCAAATTCACTCTTACACTTAGAATTACATTTATCTCTCTTATGAACTCCTCCCAAAGACTCTAGTGAAGAATTACCTTGGGATTCAAGGAAAGGGTCTTCTTCTTCATCAGATTTCTTGTTATTTCTTCTTGGTTAGCTAATGTAATTGAGATTGATTCTTGGTCCCTTTCAACCAATAAGATACAAACTTTTTACACTTGATTTATGGAGTTTCAGCTTACTTTTAATTATGTGTTTTTAAAGTTATTGTTTATTTAATGCAATTGAAATGCGGGCTATGATTATTTGTTGATTTTAAAGTGACTAAAGTCCTAATATGAGGAATTGCATGGATATATTGAAGATTCGATTGTACATTGTCCCTTTAAAATTTGATCTAAACATGGGTAATCTAAATGGTGATTTGAATATGGATTTTACGTATGGATTTACTGGAATTTTATACTTTATTATTGATTTAAGATTGAATCTCTATTACCCATTACTATTCTCAAATAATTCATGGCACATGTATTCATGAGCATTGGTTTTTGATGAAAGTTATCGGTGGGTTCAACTCATATATGGTTTTTAAAAATGATTCGGTGAGTTAAGCTCACATACGTTTATTGACTTGGTGAGTTAAGCTTACATATTAGTTATGACAATAATCTGATCATATAAATGTCTATTGATATTGGCTCTTTAATATTGTTGGATGGTTACACCATATTATTTAAGTGAATGTGATATTCCTATGCATGAAAAGTACATATTGAATTATGATTTTTCTTTTAGCCGAAGTATGAATGATTGTGAAGAATGCTTGCCTTTTAAGCCCAATTGTGCATTGAAATGATTTGAAATAACTTGTGCCACTATTGAAAGCATGTATATGTAGAGTTATTCTTATGGGATGTTGACTTAACACCGAATGGATTAAGAGTGTCAAGGCTATCTCCAAGTGTCCTCTCCCTTTCCTTGAACTATGTGTCATCATAAGTATATGGTAGCCATGACTGAAATGACTGGGTCATAAGAAATGGTTACACATTGATATGATATGATATGATAATGGAAATCCTTTTGAAATGATAGGGTCATAAAGAAGGTGGCCGTCACATTGAAATGATTGGTTCATAAAGTGTGGTGTAGATTACCTTTGGCAAGTAATCATTTCTCATCAGATGGGAGGTCTGCGTCGGAGTAATTTATGTAATAGCTCGCATGAGTTTAAGATGTTTGTTATAGTTACATCCCCATTATATATGAGCATTATGGCATTTCATGCATCATGGATTTCATGGCATATTGTTATATTTCTCCTCTTGTATATATAACTCATTCTATATTATATGCCCTTATCACCTAACATTGAATGTAGGTTTGATAAGTCCTATGTGTTGCATGCCTACATATTTAGTACATTCAAACGTACTAACACATACTTTTTCCTACATCATCTAACCATGTAGGTACCGAAGATTACCTTCATCCATACTTTGACGTTTTTATCAAATCTTGAGATACCTGTTGTGGTGAGCTCTATCTTCCAATGATAAACCATCAATCCTTCTACCTATGGTACTTTTGTTTATGTTATTTACTTTGAAGGTGAGCCTAGGACAAGTCTTGGCCCCCGTCCTATCTTATGACTAGAGTCATTGTTCAACATCTTGTAGACTCTTGTGCGGATATATGTTATATGTTATATGCAGAGATTACATTTATGGTTATGGCTATCTATCAAATATGCTAATTATGAATTGTTTATAAGTATTATTGTATGGATTTATGATGTGGATAAAGTGGAAGATCCTAAGTCTCGAATTACCCTATAGAGTGAGTCATACTTACCCATCCCTTAGCCTTTATGTGCTATGTGTTATGTGAATCGATGTTAATCCTATCACTATTACATCCCCATAGCATGAGTCCTACTTTCCCTTCTCTTACCCAGACTTTGTATGACCTGAATGTTGCTTGGAAATTTGGTTCTGGAGAGTTTTAGCCCACGGTGATGCTTTAGGAAGCCTTTATGGTCTTTGTAATGGTATATGGAACCTGTGGAGGCTCTTTGAAGTGGTCTTTGGCCTTCTGTGGGTGTGTGGGCCTCAATATAGAGTTTGAGACCAAGGCATATCATACATGGACACTATACGATCCATGTGAGGCTTCACGGTCTGTGTGGTAGACAGTATGGGTAGCCTTGGCCTAGAAAATCCACATTTTGGCCAAGAAATTTCAAACATGGACCCTCTCATAGACCGTATAGTCCTTCACAGTCCGTAAGGCCTCCCATGTACACATTAGAGTGAAAATTTCTAAGTATCGAATCACCATCTCGGAACTTTCTCGTTGAAGAATTTTTCTAAGTGAAGCTTCACGGAGGAAGCATACAGTCCGTATACCTTGGTACAAACTGTGAAGCTATCCGTATAGGTGTTGGTGTGCATTTTTCCAAGTATGAAATTCCTTTGGCTAAACTTTTCATAAGAACTGATAGAAGGGTCAAATTTAAAAGGTCATATCTGTTGGCACAAAATGAACTAGGTGTCCCATGAACTATAAAATTAAAGCTCTTTGAATTAGCATTCCAACGCATCTGGCTTCACATCATTCCAATTTCAGATGAAGAAGTTATGCCCCTTTTTTAAAGCCCGTCCATGCAGAGTTTCCTATGAATAAACTAAGTATGGTCTCAGTTGGGGTTCAGAGTCTGTGAGAACTTCTCACAGGACCCCAGGCAAGAAATTTTATTCTGATTCATTAATGGTTTTTGGTAATTATGTCTACTCCTAAGGGAGTTTTGAGACTTTTTATGCTATCCTCAGACATTCAAATGACCTAAACTCTTCTTCCCTCATTTAATTTGTTCTCACACATAGAATTATTCAAATTATCTTGAGCAGGCCCAAGTTACACCTCTCTTTTGGAGGATAAAGTGATCATTATCAAAAATAAAATCCAAACAAGGTTAGGGTCGAATCTCACAGAGAATACAGAGACTTTGAAAATTGATTCACTAATAAACAATTCAAGTATTTAACAAACTCAATACCGCAAAAGGGGGGTTGTAATGATTGATAAGGACTTAAACTAAACTAACTAAAAAAGAGACAATCAATAACGGAGAGCAACTTGGGAATTGTCTTCCCCATGATTCACCAACTTAATATCCCATTACCCATAGTCCCAGTCAACCTCCCTTTGGTCTAGTTCCGTTGATTAGACAAGAATGCATCATCGAATCCTATTAATCAATCCTTTTTTCTATTCATTACTACCTAGATCGGGAAGTTAACATTAGGTAAGTTTTAATGTTGACCACCACCAGAAAACATGCAAAACGAAGAGAATTGATTAATACATATAAATAACCATTTCAAGAATTGCAAATTATCTTGATTTATTTAGTTCAATTTTCATAGTTCCCACAACCCCAAGTTGTGGGTTTAGCTACTCATGCTATGGGTAGATGAAGAAATTATTGATTGAGAATACTTCATTAATCGCTTACCCAAGTTGATTGAAGAACAGGAAAGCCCAAAATGCATTGAGAATCACAAGATTGAAAAAGACAATGAATACACAAGCGTATTCTCCTCTTCAATATTTTGTATCCAAGCATAAAACCCTAAAACTACTCTAATGACGTCCTGTATACTATCTTCTCTGAATAATGATCTAAAAGTTATTGTTTATAGTATTTACAAAAAATTCTTAAAAGTTAGAAAACTGGTCAGCGACTTTATACAACAGACCTTTAAGACTCATAACTGGGTTTACAAGTCGTAATCGGGGTCTCGTGTTCAGCATCTTGAATATTGGACTTCACTTCTAGGAATCATCATTACAAGTCACAGATAGGTGTACAACTCGTATTGCATTCTTGTAGACTTCACTTGCAATATCTTTTCCTTCTCTAGAAATCTTCACGAAATCTCTTTATACGACTTCTAGAGTGGTCTAGGACTCATATAGAGGTCTCGCATGGATGAACTTCAAACTTTGATCCTTCATTGGAGATCTTCACAAAACTACCTCTACGACTCATACAAGGCTCTATGACTCGTAGAGGGTCTCAAAATCCTCAAAAACTAGAAAAGCTTACAATTTTTCCCAAAATCATGCTAACTTGCTCTCCTACAAACTAAACACCAAAATACATAAAAACCCATCAATGTCCCATTGAGAACACAAAATGTCCTAAGTTTGAAGCATCAAATGTGTTGTATTTTGACAGCACATCAACACCCTCAACTTAAAATCGTTGTTTGTCCTCAAGCGACGACTCGATCTATATAGATAACATAGAAACACATAGACCTCAACCCAATGGCATACATCACATACAATTCAATTTCAGGTACCCACACCAAATATTCAAAATAAGATTAGATAGTTATTTAGCAAACCAAAACACACTAGTGCATTTGACAACACAACTATAACAAACAAGGGAATATCAACTGTCCGCAATTACTGAACAAGTAAAATGCTAACAATGCATTGCAAGTGCCCTTATAGAAAGAAGTCACATTTTTGACACTCAATGATGATTCCGAATTTGTCTTTGGGACTGTACAATAACACTCACTATTACAAAATATTTTCATGCATAATGACTAATACCATAGGCTTGCCTATATACTTATGGGTTAGATTTTCAACCAACTGGACTAAGATCACTTTAGGACTTTCTATGTTTGTAGCATAGACTCAGGGGGCTTTGGTATGGTGTATTGGGAAAATAGTGACTAAAAGTCATCCTTTAACTATGTTTTTCGTCACTTTCACCTTACCAATTCCCATATTTTCACCTTATTCTCCCTTTTTCCACATTCAAGCTTTTCCGGGCATTTTCTTATCATTTTTCAGCTTTTGCCTTATTTTTATACTTCATTTTACTTTTAGTCTCTGTCTAAGGCATCTCTTTCTTTTTCTTGCACCCGGTACATGATTTTCTTCTTCTTCTACTCATTCCCAACTCACCACCTTATTTTTGTGAGGAGTGGAGAGTCTAAGAGGGCTCGGTTTGAGGATGACTGGTTCCAACAAGGTATCGGGTTTCAAGGCCAAGGGTCTTCTAGTGCTCCAAACAAGAGGCTTGCTATGGAAGGAATGGATAGCCCAAGGTTCCAAGGAGGTGATGCAAGAATGTGTTTTATGAAATGCCCACAATGTGGAAGGTATCATCATGACAAATGCTTAAAGAATTCAAGAGCGTTCTACGGGTATGGGAGAGAAGGTCACAAGCTTATTGATTCCTCTTATATTCGGAACAAGGGCAAGGAGGGCCATCCTCAAGGTCAACGTGGTCATATGAATTAAGAATCCCAAGGTCGATATATTGATCATGAATGCTCTAAGAAGTAATCATTTCTATGATCTTCAAGGGAGGCAAGGAGTGAATGAGACACCCGATGTCGCTACCGGTATGTTGAAGTTTCCTTTTGTTGATAGTGGGCTTCATGTGTGTTCCGAATGATTATGTGGACTTTTGTGTATATCCCATAAGTGAGTCTTTTGTTGCTAGAAAGGTCAATGGAAATTGTTTCTTGGTCATGTTGCATGTAGGTCTTAACTTATGGTTTTGTTGGATTAGATATGATCAATTTTTACGAGTATACTTGAGATGGATTAATTGCATGCATGTTGTGTCTCCATTGATGGTAGGGCCCGCAGAGTTAGATTCCAATTCCCTAATAACCCATCTTGGAGTGGTAGTGAAGAGATAAGTCCATTTCTTGTTTTAGGGTATAATTGATCTCCAAGGGATTGCATTTATCATCTTTTATGTGTAAGAGGTGTTGAGTCTATGTTATTTATATTGAGTTGTTTCTGGTGACCAATGAACTATTGAATGTCCTTTCCAGTATGTTGATAATGGGGGTGGTGTCTCTTTGTTTGACTTATGCACCGGTTATGTATATAGGTCTCATGAATAGGGTCATTAATCCCTACCTTGTTATGTTTGTGGTGGTCCTTGCTGATGATATGATGATTGCTCCCGGAAGTGAGGAAGATCTTGTGAATTATTTTAGGGTGATGTTGTGAATTTGGAGGAGGTAAGGTTGCTTGTTAATTGTGGAAAGTGGGGATCTTTGGGTGGGAAGAAGGTGGTTGGATGAGTTCACCAGTGGACTACGTTGCATGAGATTAAGAGTGGTGGTGTAGTGGCTTTGATGGTTCCTAATCTTCTATGGTTGAAGGGCTATAGTTAAATAATGATTTGATGTACGTGTTGATAGAGTTAGAGGTCTTGGTGAGGGATGGTTGAGTGGAGGTTGTCATCCAAGGGGGAGATGGTGGTTCATAGTACCAAGTGGACTATGTGCGGTTAAGGTTGACAAATTAGCTTAGGTCGTGAGTCCTTATATTGTATAAAAGAATATTGGTAAGGTTGCATACGAATGGGAGTTGCCTAATATGTTGATGGTTATCCAGTTCTTCATACTTCTAGGTTGAGGGGATGTTTTGACGACTCTAGTGCTACAGAAATCCTTGACGTTACAGGTGTAGTGGAGGATAAGTTGACTTAGGAAGAGGTACCTGTGGAGGCATTGGATAGAAGGGTGGAAGAAGTTGATAGATAAGGATGTGGTGTTCGTTAAGGCTCTTTGGAAAGTTCGTCTAGTCGAAAGTGTCTCTCGGGAAGCGGGCAAGGAGAAGCAATATCTGTGTCTTTTTCTTTTCTCTTCAATCTTGCAATGACATATCAAGTCCTTTCATGATTCCAAGCCTTATGTTTCAGCCCCTATGTCAGTTGTGTGAATCTATGTTTATGTTAACAACCTCATGACGATTTTTGGCGCTTATGCTGAGATTTCAAAAATGGTGTTTTAAATGTATTATTTCATTCTTGTTTGGGTTTATTTTTTCATTACTAATCTTCACATATACGTTCCATTAATAATCAGGGATGAATGTATCACAAAGGGGAGATATTTAACGACCCCTAAAAGCACCCAAAATGTGCATCGGAAGTGCCCAGAATCATAATTTTAATATATCTCAATATCCATGTGTGATATCAAAACACAACTTCATATTCTTATTCAAGGGGTCAAATTTAGGGGGAAAAGGGTCTAACCCCAATTTTAGAGAGAATGATTCAGAATTTCAAATTTCAAAGTGTCGATTTCCAATATCTACTTAGTGCCACTAGCGCGACGTGCCAATTTTTAGTTTTGGTCCAAGTCTTTTAAATCTTGTGACTAAGCCTTCCAATACGTAAAAATACCTATACTTAGTCATTTTTCACAATCATATCATTCTAAACATTCCCAAATATTCATTCAAACACTTAGTGTTATATTTCTCTCCTAAACTCAAGTCTCAAAACCCTCTCCATCAAGTTCATCTGCAAAGCTAAGTTAAGTGGGTTTGTTTCATGGGTTCCTTTCACCCATGATGCCCAAGCTTTCTTTTTCTTAAAAATTGCATGATTTAAAGTTGATTTACTCTATGTTGGGGTTTATGAAATGATGACTATTTTACTATGTTTGAGGCTATGAATCTAAGATCTAATGTGAGTTTTGATAAAGGGTTTTGATGTTTATTTCTTGAGCGTATTGACAAGTATCTATTGATGGTTTTACATTGGATTTTCTAGCATGATGATACTCTTGAATTGCATAGTTTTTCACTAGCACTACACACCGTCTAAGTGTTTGATAAATTGTCTCTTTAGGGTTCTTGAGAAATTGATGGTCCAATGCATGTCTTATGATGACAAAATGATGATGAAAAGAGTGTATATAGGTGTGTTTAATCATGTAAAGCTCCTATGGTATTGCAAATGAATAGTTGGGATCTCATGTTGTTATGTTCTTAGGAATTTTTGATTAGCTATTGAGTTCTTATGCTAAGGTTTATGCTCTTGTCGATTGTGAAGCCTACTAGAAGGGGATTATGAACTATGCTATAAGCTTTACCATCTAATGCAAGGCCAATTCCTACATCTAGGGTTTATGAACTATGTTGAACACCTTACCCTCATGTATGAATCAATGCTACTCACTTACTCATGTCCACACGCAGAGGTTATGAACTATGTTGTACTCCTTATCCTTGTGTATGGTTTAAAGTTATGCAATATATACACATATAGGGGTTATGACTTATACGACCCTTACCCTCATGTGCTATTCGCTTAGTCATTTCTTCATGAAGGGTTTATAAACTATGATGTACTCCTTACTCACGTGTACGATATGGGGTTATGCAATATACTCATACGAAGGGTTTATGAGCTATGTGGTATGCCTCACCTTTATATGCATATATGTAGGGGTTATGACCGATGCTACCTTCTACCCTTATGTGCTATTCGCTATCTCTTTTTTACATGTAGGGGAATATGAACTATGTTATCTCTTTACCCTCATGAACTACTCATTACCTACTAGAAGGGGTTATGACTCATGTTACATCCATCACTCTCTAGTATAAGGTATTTGGATGATATAATCATGGCATCTTACATCTTGTTGTGTTAGAAAGTTATGCAAGTATGATTATTATCAAGCATGTTTTACTACAAGCATTGTTCATGCATGTCATGTTGCTAATATACTATCTCTTGCTATGATTATGTATTTTAATTATGTTGCCTATCACTTAACACATAGTGTCCCACATACTTAGTACATTCCAATGTACGAATGCATACTCTATGCCTATATGATATCATCATGTAGGAACCGAAGCCCCGCTTGAGCATCTCCACCCACATGGCTAGTACAGTTTCGCTCAATCTTTTTGGTAAGTCCTTCATTCCAGGGATATTGCTTATGATCTCATGTTATGTCCTAAACTAACTTTCTTTTATGTTTACATTAACTATGAGGGTGATCCCGATTGCTTGTGTTGGCCCCCGCTATTATACATATAGTAGAGATGTTGTTGGACAAGTTATGTATCTATGCTATGAGCATTGACTCTCTTGTTCTTAATGTTTATTATATAGAAGTTTTCCCTTAGTCCCAATTCCCCTTGATTATGTTTATCTATTATTGTCATATTTTTGTTACTTCTGTGACCAAGGATGCGCAATGATATGCTATGAGACTTGTTTGGGGTTCGTTCAGGTTCCCCATTCGACGACCACATCTAGGCCATAGGCTTGGGTCGTGACATGAATAGAGTTGAGAGTGTAAGGAGTCAAGATTGGCTCACCGACTTGAATCTTGGACTTGCCAAAGAAGTAGCCCAACAACACCAATTGCTCAACACAAGGAATAATCTCAGGAGTTTGCTTGTTGCCAGAGGTTTTAAGTTGGAACGATTGGAATGGAAAATTGATGTATTGGAGTCGACTTCAAACTACACAATAAAATGAGTGAAGCCCCCAGTTAAAGGTGGACAACTATGAGTTGGAATCCTAAAAAGAAGGAAATGAAGCTTTATATGGAAGAGGTATGGGGCCTGTGCATTTCTTCAAGCTCAATTATCATCCGAGAGGCAAAAATTTAGGAACTGATAATAAAATGCATGAACAAGCCATGGAAATTTTAAATGGTGACTTTGGTTCATTTAAAGTTTGGAGTGTTGCCTACTTGGAGGCCATAAGGTATGAAGCTCAATTTGAACAAGACCTCTTGAAACTCTCATTTCTACCCAAGGAACCTAATAGAAAAGTTGATGACAAGTTGGGTAGACAATTTAGGTCCTCAAAGTGGAGATACCGGTGGAAAATGTTAGATGTCTGTCATCATCCTCCTCATGAGCTCAAATGGAAAATTATATTGAAGTTTTGGAAGAGATTTGCCTTAAAGTGAAAAAACAAATGGTATTTTGTAGTGGCATTGCACAAATTTTGAAGTCCCAAGATAATTTGAGTTGGAGAAATGGGTGGGAAAACCAACAAAAATGGCATAAGGATAAAAATGGGCTATTTTGACTGCAATTTGGGACCCTGGATCGTCCATTGCACAAGGCCGTGCTACCCAAACGAGTTTTGAATCAACTAAAGATGCAAAAAAGTAGCCCAAGTCTGGCACCGAGTTGACGTTTGTGAAGACAGTCAAATGACCGTGATTGTAGAATGTACAAAGGTGATGAAGCACGATCATGCCTACAGGTCAACGAAGGCAGAGTACTGATGGGTGCAGTTAAATGAAAAGACAAGTAACTTGTGTCTCTTAATCATAGAAAAGGAGAGCACTAGTGAAAGGTACTCGGACAACTCTTAATGCTCTCCTCTTAACTCAAAAGTTCAAAGGGAAATCTCTTACCGCTCTCCTCTCCTCCATCTTCTTTGGGTTATCTACTCTAAGTTTTGTGACTCCTAACCCTTCTCCAATTTTTTTTGCATCAACTAAAGTTGTGCACTACCATGAAAATGGCCTGACAGTGGTAAGAGATAAGTAAAAATTTCCCCATCGTGTTGCTATCTTGCCACTGTGAGGATCTTTCTCTCCATTCCTTATATTCTTAGGGAAAGATATTTGCGAGTGTGGTTTCCCATGTCTAGGTATCTACGGGACTAAATTTTTTGCTTAACTTTAGTCAAATATTACTTGAATTATGGTTCTAAATTATTGAGTGTTGTTTGGGGAGTGCTTACTTACTGTTGGGGCTAAAAAGGGGGTGTTATTTTGTTGTAATATTTCTGCAACATGTTCCCCCCACTTGTTTGATTAAATTCCCTTATGAAATCTGATGCTCGTGATTACTATTCATCGCAAAGGTGATCTTGGACCGTGCACTTGTCACAACAGCTATCTTAGACAGTCTTCAGGTTAATGTGGGAAAGATTATAGGGGATCAGAGTATAGAGGTGGCCCAATGGAGAGCCAAGAGCTTAGTGTACCCATCACTGATTTTTATATTATGTTACGAGACGGGGGTATTTGTCATATCCACTGACAAGGAGAAGAAACTGGGCCAAAATATTTATCTATTGAAGAAGAGAGAGGTGGTCCAGAAGGACAAAAGAAGAGGCAGATTGATGTTCTACATCCCTCTTTTGGGCAATTCACAGAGCTAGGATTAGAGGTGGGAGGGGTCTACTTCAAAAGTTGCAGGTCCTTCAATTTCTTTAGGGCCACTTCAGTTCGGTCCCCCCACTATAAGATACTTTTCCTTCCAAATTCACGAGATGAATGAGCTGATTAGACAACTAGTTGAAAGCCTTACTACAGGACCTCCAAGAGCTACAAAAGATGATTAGCCTATACTTGCATATGTTGCAACTGCTCAGAGGGCTATGAGTGATCGTCTAGAGCATATGAGCCAAAGGCAGGGAACGATGAGGCGAAAACAAAAGAAGTTCAGGGAGCATAAGTGGAAGAAAAGTAGATTCATGAACAAGATGATGGGCAAGTTGAGGCAGCTATGTGGGTCCAGTTCTTCAGATCTTAATGATGAGTTGACCATCATTCGGGTTGGAGTATTGTGTGATCATTTATGGGAGTCCCTCATATTCTCTTCTATTTTGTGGTTGTGCCGTAAGGACACAACATCATATTTAGTTGGGGGTGCTCTTATAACTTGAGTATGACTCTTGTTTCCATTTTCTATACTCTGGAGTTATTGGCATTTGTAGACACTTGCTTGTATTATATAAATGATGTTCCCTTGTCAGGCTTAATTTATGTGATTATGGTATACCCTTATCGAGCTTGTATACATTATGTTTTGTTTTAGCTATTTTAGTAGATTTGGTAGCTTCTTATTTTCTTTTTTAATGATGTGTACAATTGTAGATTCCATACGATGGATTGAGCGATGACATTCTTAAGGGAAAATCATCAATTAGGTGTGTGAGTGTGTGTGTAGAATAAACTCTTTGGTGAAGTCTAAGTAGCCATTGGCTTTGGGATCATGACATGTTTGGTACTAGCATATTTAGTTTAGTGTTGTGGATTGTGAAAAAGATGTACCCCTTCGATTTTTCAAAGTTAAGTGGTTTTGTGATGATTTTGAGATAATACTTTGACACTTTTGGTGAATCTTACTTGCTAGATGGATATATTTGAAAACATGAGTCCCTTGTACCTTACTTTAGAGTTATATTGATCCCTTCTTGTTTACTTTGCATGTCATGTGTGTTGTGAGTTTTTGTTCTGTTCCTTATGCATACTTGTGTCACCTAGAATTTGCCTTATTGGTTTTGAAATGTTGGCCTTGATAGACTTTGCTTGGGAAAATGATCTTAGGCATTCTTTGGTTTGAATTGAGTCCACTTAGCTAAATAGTCACCAAATGCATTGATTTTATACCTTGTGTACCTTTTGGGCCTAATCCTTTCTATTGGCAACCTTAGTTACAAGGATTGAACCTTTTTGAGAAGATATTCCTCTTTTGAACCCTTATTGCTCCTTGAGTTTTGCAAGTCTGTGACAATTGAGGCTTTAAGACTAAGTTCGGGGTGGGGGGGTGATGTAGGAGGGAAAAAAGGGGGAAGAGTATCTACCACCTGGGGGCTTGTGAAAAGAAAAGGAAAAAGAAAATTAATGGAGAAATGAAAAGAATAGGAAAAGAGTGCTTTCAAAATGAAACGAAAATTAAGAAAAAGTGCTTAAGTGAAAAGGATCCTCCAAAATGTTGAAAAATGGTTGCAAGTGGGGCACTTAAATGAAAAAGAATGGTTAAATACGCATTGGTGTGTAATGTGAAAAAGAAAAGTGGAAAAAGTTTAAAAGAATGAATGTTGTATGTGGGACTTAAGAAGGGTTAGTCACTACTTTCCAAATTATATCCAACCCTACCCCTTAGCCAACATTACAGCCTAAAAAGCCCTTTGAGATTTCTAACCAAATGAGATTGAGAAAACTTTGATTGAAAATAAAGGCAAGCCTATGTTGTGGCATTTGTGTGCACAAGACGTCTTTGTTGAGTGTGAGTGTATGAGTCCTGGTTCCTTGTTCATTGTATATACTTGTGTGTGTTTTGGGGACTTTCTTTCTACTTGTGAGGACATGCAAATTGACATGGATTGGTGATATGGATATTTCTCTAATTTTGAGTCAAGTCAAACTTATTAGTTAACTAGGAGTTTGAATAACTCCCTGAGAATTTGTCTTGTCACTTGGTCATCCCTAGAAAATATGTTTTGAATTGAAAAAGATGTTTTTGATATGTAGAGAAGCACAAACGCGCTAGACCCAGGCGCGAAGGTGAAGCATAAGGAGACACAACTTTTGCAATCATGGAATGCTGAGCACGATCGTGGAATATTGCAATGACCAGCGTCAAGGGAATTCAAGAAAGTCACCATTTTTGTCCCAAAATCACAATATATATGTTCTCCTAACCCTCATTCTTTAACAAATCAGAATACATTGACACCAGATTCAAAGAGAAGAACATCCCACCATCTTTGAAGACGAAAAACACACCATAGTGTAGATTTTAGTTTAGGGTGAGGATTTAGAGCAAGTTTTCTACAAATTCTTAAGTGAATTGAAGAGTGTGGGCTTCACTTGTATTATCTTTCACTAACTCTTTCTTTCCTTGTTCTTGATGCTAAAGTTGAAGATTAAGCTTGGATGCTAATTATGTATGTGTCTTGATTATTTCTCTTGCTTTCATACTTAGTTGATGATTTACTTACAAAATCAAGAGGGTTTCTCCCAAATTGCTTGAATTGATTTGTGGGTTCTTGCATCTTCTTGTATGAATTAGATCTTAGGTAGCTACTTGATCTAGCTTAATTTTTCAGTTATTGCTTTAGTGGATGTAGTTGAGAGGGAAGATTACATGATAGTCATGGGTTTATGAGTTGACGGCCTCAAAAATAAAGGGACTCAATGGCTAAGGTCTTTGGAATTGTGCTTTGAGGTGCTTAAGCCAGACGTGTCTTTGAGTGGCTCGCATAAGAAGCTGTAGTTGGCTCTTGCGAAGCATCACTTCCTTAGCTTGCAAGCCAGGGTGATTACAAGAAACCTAGCCTACCCATTGTAACACCCCACATTTTACATGTACTAATACTACTTAAATGAATCATGTTATGGTTTGGTCAGATTTGCGTCAATTCTTGAATGTGCTTTAATCTCGTGTTAGTGGGCGATATGGGAGTCTAAATGCTTAAGAGGGTTGAGGGTGTATATGTGTTGGAGTTAAATTGAGGATATATCATCCCTAACCTAAGCAAAATAATTGAGGATACTGTATGACTTAATAATCTAGTAGGTGAGTTACCTACTTTCTTAGCTTAAAATTGATAGCTAAACGGAGACGAGGCTC
>JAOTQR010077700.1:0-11931 GCA_025774065.1 Solanum ossicruentum | reverse complement strand
TTATTTGACTATCTGTAAACCCAATAAAATTATCAAAATACCCCTAGAACGGAGATGTGCACGTAACGCGTCTTCCCATGCTCCGTTTGTAAATCCGAAACACCATATGCAATCAACATGAGAAATTGAGTGGGAAAATGACCTAGATCCGATTTTAGAACAATTGAGTCGGAAAATAATTTTTCGTAATAAAATGCAAACCAGTGAGGGTGCGCGATAGGTTCGCGATGCGGACCCACTTGGACCAACACTTAGTTTTTGTTCCAAACATTTTCTATGGGATTTCAGAGGATTTTCAATGAAAAGTACTGAAAAATACGCGGTCCGCATCGCGGACCCCGAGTCCCGAAAACTTACTTTTTTCGAATTTCATGAGGGGCATCCTAGACCTTTCCAAACCCCTCCAAGACTTAATATATGACCAAAATAGATCGTTTTAAGCGTAAAAAGGGTATACAACCCATTCTTAAGCTACTCTAAGTCTCTGAAAAAGACTTAGGCTAAAGAGAAGAGAGAAGAGCGAGGAGTTGAAGATTTCAAGACGGATTCGTGCCAAATTGATTGTTTACCTTCGTTTCAGGTATGTAAGGCTAAATGAAAATATGGGATTGTTCTTTCATGTGCCCCATAGATGGTCTTAGATGAGAGTTGAAGGTTCATGAGTCTACATGCATGATTCTTGATTATTTTCTTGAAAAACCATATTTACTACATGTGTTTTCATATGTTGATGATCATTATAAACTTGTTTTCTTAAATTGAATGTTTTTACATGAATTATTGCATAAACCCTACTTATTATTTTCTTAAAGATTGCATGAAAGAAGATAGGGATTGAATCTAGATCCTTGAGTGAGAATTTTGATTGTGAAGTGAGAATGATGATAAGTTGATAGAACTTGATAGTCCCTTGAGTCTCCATAAATGAACTTTAACTATTTGTCTATTCGATTGTTCCCTAATGATTGTTCTAAGCCTTGAGCTATTGATTGAGACGTTGACTGATGAGATGATTTGAGTCTTTACGAGTTTGACTAAAAGATTGTGCCTTCATGAGGCTGATTGAGATAATTGGATTTAAATAGTTTGATTAGATGAATTGTTTTATGAGCATTGAGTTATGAGAGAAGTATCGAGTACCAAAAGAGTAAGAGTTAGTCCAACTCACACTCATCAAACTACGTAGCTAAACGTAGGTGAGGATCCAAACCATTACATCATATTATGTTGAGGACCCCTCTGATTAGAAGTCCGTGAAATCAATAGAGGACTTATAGATTTGTTGACTCCATGTGGACTTGTTCATGTGATTTTGATTTGTTCTCTTCCTGGAAAGTATGGAACGACTGTGGCATTGTTGTACAATCACTGGCTCATAAGTGATTGTTGTCGAATAAGAGAAACTCCCAGAAAGTTTCTACCTTGAGTACTCTGTGTCGAGATGAGATGAGATGAGATGAAATGTGATGTGATGAGATGAATTGAGTTGTGTTCCTTTGAGATGAGTTCCTATGAGTTGAGTCTGATTTGATTGATGAGTTGATTGGTTGATGAGTTATTTGTCTACTCTTTATTCTTGCTTTAGATAGACATTTGACATGTTGATTGTTATTATTTCGATTTGATTGTAATTTCTATATTATTCTACCTGTTTCGATTTCATTCAACTATTTTACATACTAGTATATTCCACATACTGACATCCCCCTCTGGGACTGCATCATTTCATGATATAGATATAAGATTTGGAGATAGTTAACAGGCGCATCGTTGAGGATTTGAGACGTTCAGTTGATTAGTGAGCCTCCTTTACTTCGGAGGATTCATTATATTTATTTCATCTTGCTTTAGAGTTAGACACTTATTAGCTTTATTTTGATTGAGGTAGTCGCGGGTCTGTCATTGGCATCACTTGATAGTGATAGAGACTTCATAGACTATAGTCGAATGTTAATATTAAGACTTGTTGAGATAGTTCCTTTCTACTAGCCTTTCCATTTATAATATTATTTTGAGATTAGATAAGATATTCCCGTTTACTTCTTTATGTCTTCCTTTGATTAGTAGGATGTATGAATGGATGAATGTGATGAGGCCAAGTGGTTCGCTTGGGGGGTTAGCAATAGTCTTTGAGTGTCGGTTACGTCTAGGGCACCTTTCTGAGGTATGACAAGCTTGGTATCATAGCAAGAGTTCAAGTGTCCTAAGGTGTCTATGAAGTCGTGTCTATAGGAACTTATTTATGGGTGCCGAGGCCCCATTTCTATAAATGAGGAACTATTGACATTTAGTAAAAGTTTTTCTTATTTCAAATTCTAAATCGTGTGATGGAGCTATTTCCTAAGAAATCTACGATGATTCATGTGTTGCTCTAAATCTTTCAACTATGCCTCATCCACGAGGTGATAGAGACAACAATGTTCAAACTCTTACAGATGAGATATTCCGTGATAGAGTAAACAGAATGGTAGTGAGACTGTACCAGGCTTAAGAGAAGCTGACTAGTGTGCTAAGTTGATTGACTACAAAGAGTGCACTATCACTCGTATGAATCATGCATTTGAGTTAGCTCTAGATGTACCCAGACCTTTCTTTTCAAAATTTGTTTTCGATGTTCCTCATGAGAGAGAAACTTATGTCTCTAAAGAGTTTAATGCTACCACTTAAGAGTGAGATGTGAAAGTCTTATTAACCCTGAGTAGAATTAAATCATCCCAAAGTTAGAAGGATGATGATGGAAAGAAAGGGACGAGATAACAAGAGTGATGACTGATTGAGGCTTGTAGTCAGAGTTATGTACCTTTTTGGTAACAATGAGGTGATGTGTCGATTGCGTCAGTTTGATGAAAGAGTCATAAGTATCCTATGATTTCATAATGAGATATAGAGGAAGAGTTATTGTTAGAATGTAATAGACTGTGCTCAAACCAGAAGGAAGTTTATGTTGATATATTATTCATGCTATTGAGGGTGAAGTGTAGATGTCAAATAGGGAAAAAGAGTGTTTTCAATGTGATAGATCTAAATTAGGCTTATTAATTTGAAGTGACAGTTCATGAAATTCATTGAGTTATGAGCATTTGTTAGATAAGGAGATATGACTGAATAGGTGAGTGGTACTGAATTATCAGGAAAGTGATACTATGGGCAGAGTGCAAGTGCCCCTTAGGTAAAACGAGTGAAACGAGGATAGCTCAATAGATAAGAAAAGACTTGAAATGTGTACCCATGATTGTGTAAAGATGTGTGAAGCTCTAAGTTATGACTGCTATAAGAATGTGAATAGTTTATTTGAGTTATCAATGTGGAGTAGGCTGATGTAAACATTCCTTGTCATCCCGAGCAACTAAGTTGATTGGGACGTTTGGATAGACGATGATGAGTTTTTCCCTTATAGCCTAAGTCTTATATAAATGAGTTTATGAGAGCACAGAAGTTGAGTATTAGTAGGCAAAAGAAAAGGTTAGATGGTAGGAGTTGTAGGAAGTGATTACGTACGCCATTAAGAGCAACAAATATATAGACAGATTTTCATAGAGACAAGAGTAAGCTGAAAGTGGTATCTTTGAAGAGAGTCTTTGTGGCTAATTTATTTATGCGACTATAAAATGATAGAAGATTTTAAGACTCCGATTCTTGTGAATAGTGATTCCTCGATCGTGTGGAGGTATATGATTATAGCCTAGTAGAGGGAATTGATTCACAAAACTTGAGAGATGATCCTTGAGCTAAGGGAGAGATGTTGATGTGATAAATCTAAGTAGATCTTGAGTATTCAACGGTGATAGTTGATTTGGATGAGGTATTAATTTTGCCATCTAGTATATTCCTTGTACTTCAGTGACGATAATACTCTATTCCCATATGGTATATGACTGTCATGCCCATGGCCTTGTCCCATATACCACTTGTTGATTGTTATGAATTGTGAGGATGAAAAGTGATGAAATCATTCATTAATTTTTATCTTATCCCATGGATCTGAGTGTTTTCACCCCTATATTGAATGAGATGTGACCTGAGTTTTACACTGCGTGTAGTTCTGTAAACTCAGAATAAGTCTTGATAGATGAGGGAGATTGTACTTCATTATGAACGTTCTCAAATAAGATTTGTCGATTTAAACGTGCTAATGATCGTCGTTCCAAGTTCTTTGAGTGATCTTGTCTTCCCATGTCTTGATAGAAATATTGATGAGAATGGAGGAGTGATAGTTGATGAGAGAAAGAGTGAGAGTTCTTCATTATGATGCTAGCTTTCGCATGCACTGACCTTCGACTTGTTATGCTATTGTTGATGGTAGGATGTAGAGATGATGAGTTCCACTTGGTCTAAATAGTGATGTTTGTAGTAGTAGACGGAGAATGAGGGTAAATGAGGAGGAGTGACCGAATCCTTATTGCGACATTGGTGTTGTACTTGTGTTATATAGAGATAGAGATAGGAGGGAGGAGAGAGATAAAATCTTATGATGAGTAGTAGATAGGTAAGAGTATGTATGTGTGACTCTGAGTGAGAACTCATTGAATGGTGGAGGTAGAAGTGCTAAGTAGACTTGAAAATTCTAAGGTATAGTTGAAGTGGTTAGAGTGATAGGCTCGATTCATGGTTGTCATTATGTGAGTACTAATGACAAACTATCAAAGACTTCATGATAGTGAAGTAGTGAAGAGGAATAATGATCTTTTAATGAAAGTCCCTGTGGAAGTATAGAGCTAAGTATTGAGGATTATCTTTGTATGAATATGATCGTCTTAAGGGTAGAACCTTGAGGCTCAGAAGTAGGCTTGAATAGAATTAGAGGATATGGATAGGTAAAGAGTTAGAATAAGAGCTATAAGCTTAAGTTGATAGAGTAGAGCATCATGAAAAGGAGCACAATTGAGATGAGGTACTAAGCTTGAGAGCTATACATAGAGTCTTATGTATCGATGGCCCCATTCTTGATTAGAATTGATGGTTTCCTTTCTGAGTTCGAAGGATTGATTATAGAAGTGTTTAAATGATTTGAATTGATTGAGTTTCGACATTTCATTCATGCTTGATAATAAAAATGTCTAAGCGAATATCTCTACTCTTGATCGGAATTGATTTGACTATTCTGAGTTATTTGTGATCGTCCGAATGGGTCGATCGTTTGATTTGTTGAGTGATTGATAAGAAGAGTCTTAATTCTTATTCATGCCTAATGATGAGAATGTTGATGGTAAATTTCCTTATCCTTAACTAAGTTGATTGTCTTTTCTTGAAGATTGCCTATTCTTGAGTCTAAATAGAGATTGTCGATAGAAATGAGAAGTCGAAAAACAGATTGATAGATGTGAAAGTTGAGAGGAGTTTCGAGTCTATTCGTGCCCTGATATCTACCCTTACTCATTATTCGAGCATGAATGATCCCAAAGGGCAAATGATGTAATACCTGATAAAATTATCAAAATATCCTTAGAATGGAGATGTGCTAATAACACGTCTTCCCATGTTCCGTTTGTAATTCGAGACTGGATATGCAACCAACGTGAGAAATTGAGTGGGAAAATAGCCTCAACTTGATTTTAGAGCAATCAGATCAAAAAATAATTTTTCATAATAAAATGTGACAAGTAAGGGTGTGTGATAGGTTTGCGACGCAGACCCATCGCGGATCAACACTTAGTTTCTATTCCAAATATTTTCTATGAAATTTCGGAGGATTTTTGATGAAAAGTACCGAAAAAATACGCGGTCCGCATCGCGGACCCCGCGTCCCCAAAATTGATTTTTTTAATTTCGTAAAGGGCATCTTAGACCTTTTTAAACCCTTTCTAGACTTAATATATGACTAAAATAGATCGTTTTAAGATTAAAAGGGTATATAACCCATTTTTAAGCTATTCTAAGTTTGTGAAAAAGACTTAGGACAAAAAGAGAAAAGAGAAGAGTGAGGAGTTGAAGATTTCAAGACGGTTTCGTGCCAAATAGATTGTCTACCTTAGTTCTAGGTATGTAAGGCTAAACGAAAACATGAGATTGTTCTTCCATGTGCCTCATAGATGATCTTAGATGAGAGTTGAAGGTTCTTGAGTCTACATGCATGATTCTTAATTATTTTCTTGAGAAACCATATTTACTACATGTATTTTCATATCTTGATGATCATCATAAACATTTTTTCTTGAATTGAATGTTTTTACATGAATTACTGCATAAACCCTACTTATTATTTTCTTAAAGATTGCATGAAAGAAGGTAGAGATAGAGTCTAGAGCCTTAAGTTAGAATTTTGATTGTGAGGTTAGAATGATGATGAGTTGATAGAACTTGATAGTCCCTAGAGTCTCCATAAATAAACTTTAACGATTTATCTATTCGATTGTTCCCTAATGATTGTTCTAACCTTGACCTATTGATTAAGATGTTGATTGGTGAGATGATTTGAGTCTCTACGAGACTGATTGAAATATTTTGCATCCATGAGGCTGATTGAGATGATTGGATTGAGATAGTTTGATTGGATTAATTGTTTTATGAGCATTGAGTCATGGGAAGTATATCGAGCACCGAAAGAGTAAGAGTTAGTCCAACTCGCATTCGCCAAACTAGTAGCCAAACTTAGGTGAGGATTCAGACCATCACATCATATTATGTTGAGGTCCCCTTTGATTAGAAGTCCCTGAAATCCATAAAGGACTTATAGATTTGCTGACTCCATTTGGACCTGTCCATGTGGTTTCGATTCATCCTTACCTGGAAAATGTAGAATGATTGTGGCAACATTAGCGTGATTGTTGTTAATCACTGGCTCATAAATGATTGTTGTCAGATAAGAGAAACTCCCAAAAAGTTTCTACCTTGAATACTCTGAGTCGAGATGAGATGAGATGAGATGAGATGTGATGTGATGAATTGAGTTGAGTTGAGTTCCTTTGAGATGAGTCCCTCTGAGTTGAGTCTGATTTGATTGATGAGTTGATTGGTTGATGGGTCACTTGTATACTCTTTATTCTTGCTTTAGATAGACATTTGATATGCTAATTGTTATTATTTTGAGCCGATTGTTGTTTCTATATTATTCTACCTGTTTTGGTTTCATTCATCTATTTTGCATACCAGTACATTCCACGTACTGACGTCCCCCTATGGGATTACATTGTTTCATATATGTAGATACAAGATTTGGAGATCATTAACATGCGCATCCTTGAGGATTTGAGATGTTCAGCTAATTGGAGAGCCTCCCTTACTTCGAAGGATTCATTGTATTTATTTTATCTTGTTTTAGAGTTAGACATTTATTAGTTTTATTTTGATTGAGGTAGTTATAGGTCTGTCATTGACACCACTTGATAGTAATAGAGACTTCATAGATTATAGTTGATTGTTGATGTTAAGACTTGTTGAGCTAGTTTCTTTCTACTAACCTTTCCATTTATAATATTATTTTGAGATTAGATGAGATGTTCCCATTTACTTTCTTATGTCTTTCGTTGATTAGTAGGATGCATGAATGAATGAATGTGATGAGGCCAAATGGTCCACTTGGGGGTTAGCAATAGTCTCTGAGTGTCAGTTACGTTTAGGGTACCCTTATGGGGCATGACACTATTACACATTCTCACCTTAATGATAAAAATTAATAAAATGGTATAAATATTCATTTTTCACAAAAAGTGAAACAATTAGAAAAAAATTTTAAAAAAGGATCAACTAAAATATTATAAATAATTCTTTTAAAATATTGTTTTTTAGCCATGGTATTGGTCATGGCTAATATATACATTAAATATAATCTTTTTATGCGAATTGAGTCATTTTGGGTAATTTTGTAAAGATGGTCTAGAAAAGTGGCAAGCAAATATTATGGGCTGTCACTTAATGTAATTTTTCCATTTTTAGAGGCCATTTAGGAATAGGAATTTTTAATCCAGTAGGATAAACCACCTTTCTTGTAAGGTTTGAACAATATAATTTGGATCGATCCATGAGCCAAATAAAAAATAAAATAGAATAGATCGGTAAAAAGGTTAAACTACTATATACACCACTATCATATAATTACCAATACTTTCACAAATTACGATTAGTGAAGAGTTTTGTACCATATACAGAGAAACTGTTAGATACATATATCCCTACAAATTAGCCTATATTAATTGTTAATACAATTAAATAATCTCCAATTCAAGTTTTTATATTAGTCAAATCTCTCTCTCTCTCTCTCTATCTCTCTCTCTCTTTCTCTCTCTTTCTCACACACACATACACAGAGAGAGAGAGAGACCACACACCCCTCCATCTCTATCATCGTTCTTGTTATCTTTCTTTCTTTTTTCTATCAATCATGTTTTTTCACTAATAATTGGTTAAAATCAAAATTTCAAATAACAACCTATCAATTTGAGGTTTATATCAATTTAATATTACTCAACGTCATATGTTTGTGATGATTTCAATCTATTTATCTTGTAATTTTTAAAAGTTAAGTTAAAACTCCATTGATTTTGAGTTTTCTTAATTTTCTTTTATGGCTAGTGATTCTCCAAACAAGAAGAAAGTGTATTTATTGTTTATTTATTGTTGCTCAAAAGTTCATTTATTGTTGCTCAAAAATGACATGAAAATTATCATTGTGATTTTTGATATTTTCAGCCATTCAAATTTGAGGATCCAAAAATACAATAACTTTGATAAAAAATGAGAAAGATAATACACAATTTGCTACAAATGAAAAGAGAATTGATGCAATAATTGTGATTAATCCTAACAAGGAAGAAGATCAAAAATGGACCTTTTAAATTGGATTGGAATTATTGATGTATCTGACACATTATTGAATTAAGATCATGTGCATCTAATTTTTGTCCATATATATGATTGAATATATATGTATTTGAATAAATATACATATGTATTGGAGATTTATGCATGTATCTAGCACATTATTATTATTGATATATGTGACACATTATTGAGTTAAGATTATATATATCTAGTTTTTTTTATTACGTATCTGATTAAGTTCGATATATCTGAATAAAAGTTCATGAATCTTAGTCAAAAAGTCTAAATTTTGTTGCATCACCTAAAAGAGAAATATTTTATTCTTTGTTTTAGTAATTGTGATATTTCATATCCTTTAAAGTTGTTACAAACGTAATTTTCTCCCTAATTAATGGCTCTTAGTTATATTACTTAATTAGACACGCATATTTCTTAACTTTCAATTATATCCATAATTAGACACAGTAACTGATATGTGTATCTCAGATATATGTATTTGAAAGAGGCTGATACATATATTTGAGACCCAAATATTGTAATGAACATAATATTGCAAACTACATGAATCTAAGTATTTAGCTCCTAAAGTGGTGAAATTTGTGAAAGTTACCCTACTAAAAATACAAGAGGAGCCAAAACTTAAACTCTTAAATCATGCATATAAATATTACAAAGTTCATAAATTTAAATATAAAAATTATTTTCCTGTATGATTGAACCCAAGATATTTATATAGACAGACAGTGATTTCAGACTAAAGTCTTAAACTAAATCATCCCAAACTTAGTTAGTATTATTAAGAATATTTTATTTATCGACTGAGACTTGATTAACAAGTAGTAAAATTATGTAATATTATTTTATTGATATTTAAATTAATATTTTAAAATTAAAAAAATTAAAATTATAGAAACTATATTCTCTTAAAAAAATTGGCTGATCCGATATGGTATACAAACCACGATGTTATAGATCGTGTCGACTATATTTTGAATCATTAAAATAATGAGTCAATCCAATTAAATTCATAAATTTTAAAATAGTATAAATTACTTCAAATAAATTAGATCGATCCATATTGATAGCTTTAAAGGGACTCTTAAATTAGTGAACTTAAAATGTCTCCAAAAATACCTTTTTTATGATTTCATCCTGCACATTTCCCATAATCTAAGATCCTAAATACATAGGAAATTGAATATATTTATTGCCTCTCTGTTAGTCAACTCACATGTGTAAAAAATTTAGATACCTAAAGTTCAATGAAAAGTATGGCACACAAGTCTAGGGAGAGATAACATAATTAATAGCAATGATCGTCTAACAATTTATTTACGTAAAATGCTTTTTTTCAATTTTTTTAGCTATCATATCGTATTTTTGAAGAATCAATTTGACTAATTTTTATAATTAAATTAAATTATATTAATTTAGTATTTTAATGTAAATATTTAAGTATTTAAAACTATACAAAAAATACTACAAACTATTTTTTTTTATATTAAATTGTTAAAAAAAAGTTATATCTTAAAATATTAATCAAAATTTAGATTCCAAAGAAAATTGTCGTTTTGTTAGGCCTATTAATTTGCTTGTCACACAATTTCCTTCTGCAATTCATTATCATGAGACTGTTTTAAAATTTTAAAATAAATATTGTAAACTTAATTAATTTCTTTAGCCTATCATGTCAATGGGCTGAAGGTAAGAAAGTGGATTCTACTTTCAATTTAAAAGGTTGAGATATTGGGTATAGTCATGGTGTACCGATCAAAAGCAAATTCAAGATTTGACGATGATGACAACACTATTAGGAAATGAATGCGTGTTAGTTAAATGTCACTCTTTGGGAGAATATTTTAGACGTAATCAATACCTAGAGACTATTGCTATCTCGTCACATTCATTCAAACAGTACACTCTACGAAATCAGCAGAAGATAAAAAGGAGTAAATGAACACATCTCATCTAGTCTTAAAATACTATTATAAATAAAAGGCTAATAGAAAAAAAGCTAGCTCATAATCTTATCAATCAACAATCCGACTCTAGTCTATGAAACATCTATCACTATTAGATGGTGCCAATGACAGACCCATGGCAAGATGAAAATATCATATGAATCCTCCGAAGTAAGGGAGACTCATCAATCCATTGAACGTCCAAAGATCCTCAACGATGCGACTGTTGATGATCTCGATCCCGTGAATCTACATCATAAAAAGATAGAGTCAGTATGTGAAGTGTACTGGTATATAAAATAGCTGAATGAAACCGAAACAGGTAGAATGATATAGCAATAACATCAACTCAACTCAAAAGACTCAACTCATCTTAACTCAGTAAACATGCATGTTTAAAGTAAATCATGCTCTATATAATGTACACTTGAAAAGAGAAAAATAACTCTATTAAAAATCTCATGCTCAATCAATGTTGCTTGGGAGTTTCTCTTAACCGACATCTATATTGTCCCACCACCTTTAAGTTAGGTGGTGCACAACGATTCATCATCGTTGCCACGTCCATCCTAAACTTGTCACGGTGAAGGACGTAGTATCTCTGTCTCTCTCTCTCTCGGATCCAAAGAGAATGTCCAACCTTTAGGACAAGAGTCGCCAAAACGTGCTGCACGACTATCCTACGTTGGTAAACGCAGTTCTAGGGTCATACTCCTTACCCACTTGATGCTCAATAATACTTCCAAGACTAAAACATGCACAACTCATCAATTAAATTAATCCTCTTTAAGACTCATGTCAACTATCACCATCATCCATCAATGAATGTATTATGAGAAAATATATTTACATTATCATCAATAGGTACTCAAAGCATCATTTAGAGTCAATGCTCAATTAAATCAAAACTCATTAAAACGTCAAGTGTTTTTCTACAAAATTCACAGTTCAAAAAAAAAAAATCTCAGCATATCATCAAAGTTTTTCTCAAGTCATTATTCATGCTCAAAAGTTATATTCATGAAAAGTCAATAAAATATGCCAAAAGAAATCATCGATGTTTAACATGCTCAGTATAATCATTAATTTCAGTTTTCAAAATAATGCATAAAAACAACCATAGTCCTCAATTAGGGTGTTAGACCCCGTAATCACTTGACGGTCAATTATTAATTCGGGAAAAATGGTTGGGATTGAAGTACATTTTAAATTT
>JAOTQR010077699.1:0-11931 GCA_025774065.1 Solanum ossicruentum | reverse complement strand
GTTGGTCTTTAGAGTTAATAGTTGTGTTAGGTGCCTAATCGGCACTTAGTCATGGCCCCTGGGTTGGGTCGTGACATTGGGGTCCCTTCGGGTTCCCCATTTAACGGTCACGTCTAGGCCCTAGGCCCCGGTCGTGAAAAATATGGTATCAGAGCACTAGGTTTTTAATTGTCCTCAGTGTCCAACACACCGCATCGATTAGAGTCTTTGTCATGGTTGTGAAGCGCACCACAACTATGCATAGGAGGTTATGAGGCATTTTAGTAAATGTTTCACTTCTTCATGATCTATGTCGTGCGATGGAGTAGGTCCCCTAGGGCTTATTGCTAATTCCTAACTGTATATTTCAAGATATTGTCTCAAGCTACTCAAGACGGTGATGTATCGAATGAGGTTGTTCGCAACACTCTATGGGTATTGGTCAGGGCCGTGATCGCTCAACTTAACCGATTGGGGCAGGGGGGTACCCTTGAGACTTCAAATGGTATGAGTGGAGATGGGAAGGCCAAGAGGGCCTGTTTTGAAGGGAAGTTCCAAAGTCCCAAAGGTAGAGGTGATGATGGTGTGATGCCCAATGCTATGTGTCCAACATGTGGTAGGATTCATAGAAGCCCATGCTTGAGGGGCACTAATGCTTGTTATGGTTATGGAGAGTTGGGTCACAAGGTAAAGGATTGTCCTCGTAAACGCAATAAGAGTAAAGGAGGTGATGAAGGGGTGGCAAAACCTATATGTTGAATGTGTGGGAGAGGCCATGGTGGCCTAGGTTTGAAGAAGTCTAGTGCTTGCTTTGATTATGGTGAAATGGGGCACAGGGTTGTTGGTTGTCCTCATACTTAACCCAAAGGTAGGAATGATGGTCCTCAAGGCCAAGGTGTCCATGTGGGCCAAGGAGGGGAGGAGACGCACGATGTTGCTACCGATATGTTGAAATCTTCTTTGGCTCATTTGTTTGTATCATCCTTTTGTTGCTAGTATGCCTCATGTGTACCCCAGGTGCTGGGTGAACCTTATAAAGTGTATACCTCATTGTTGGATCTATTGTTGTTATGGAAGTCTATAGGAGTCGACTCATGACCTTATTGCTCTAGGTCTTGCTTTGTGATTTCGGTAGAATTAGATATGGTGGATTTTGATGTCATACTTGGGATGGATTAGCTGCATGTATATTGTGTCTCCTTTGATAGTAGAACCCATAGAGCTAGATTCCAATTCCTAATGAACCTGTCTTTGAGTGAGAAGTTGTCAAGTGGTAGCAAAATAGGTAGGTTCATTTCTTGTCTTAAGGTATAATTGATCTCTAAGGGTTGCATTTATCGTCCTGTGAGAGTTGGAGGTCTTGAACCTAAGTCATTTCTATTAAGTTGTTTTGGTAGTAGATGAGTCCTTGACGTCCTTCTCGGTGTTTTGAATTTGGGGTAGTGTCTTTTGGCTTGACTAAGGTACCGATTATGTCTATAAGTCTAATGGAATAGGGTCTTTAATCCCTACATTGTTATGCTTGTGATGGTCCTTGGGGTGGCATGTTGGTTAGGTTTCGGAAGTAGGGAAGAGCTTGTGAAGCATTTGAGGGTGATATTGGGGATTTTAAGAAAAGTGAGGTTGCCTGCTAAGTGTGGAATGTGGGATCTTTGGGATGACAAAAAGGGGGTGGTTGGAGAAGTTCGTCGGTCGACTAGTTATAATGAGGTTGGGTAAAGTTAAAATTAGTGGTTTGGGGTGATGATAGGTTGGGTTATTTTCCCAAAGTGAGGAGGAGCATGTGAGTCGTTTGAGAGTAGTACTACAAGTTTATGGAAGAATGTTGTATGCTAAATAGAAGAAATGTGAGCATGGTTGCAAGAGGTTACCTTCCTAGGTCATATGTTGTCGGAGGATGGTATTAAGGTAGATCCTAAGAGGATGGAGGGGGTTTAGAATTGGCCTAGACCTTTGACTCCCTCGGATACGAGGAACTTCTCGGGCTTAGTGGGTTATTACCGGAGGTTATGAATAGGTTTCCTTCTATTGCTTCTCCTATGACTTAGTATACCCCGAAGAACACTAATTTTTTGTATACCAATGAGTATGAAGGGAGTTTCCAAACCTTATAAGATAAGCCTGTGTCCGCTCCTATCTTGTCTCTACCAGGAGGATTGGAAGGGTTTGTGGAGTATTGTGATGCTTCAAGGAATTGGTTTGGGTTGTGTTTTGATGCTAAATAGTAAGGTGATAGCCTATGCTTCTAGACAATTTGAGGTGCATGAAAAGGATGGTCCTACTCATGATCGTGAATCAGTCATTGTAATATTTGCATTGAAGATTTGGCGTCATTGTTGGTATGGAGTGCATGTTGATATGTTTACCGATCATAGGAATCTCCAATAGGTGTTCACTCAAAGGATCTTGACTTGGGACAAAGAAGGTGATTAGAACTTCTTAGGGATTACGATATGAGTGTGCATTATCATCGCGGTAAGGCTAATATTGTGGTCGATGCCATGAGTAGAGTGTCCCTGAGTAGCCTAGCTTATGTTGATGATGGTGGCAAAGGGGTGGATAGGGAGGTCTATCGGTTGGTTAGATTAGGGGTTAGGTTGGAAGAGGGGGATAATGGGGGTGTTGTGGTAGTTGACGACTCTAAATCTTCATTGTTGAGGAGGTGAAGGATAAGCAAGAACTTGACCCCGCTTGGTTAGAATTGAAGGCATGGGTAGAAGAGGGCAAGGTAAAGGTTTTCTCCCAAGGGGAGATTGTGCCTTTAGGTACCAAAATAGGTTATGTGTGCCTTATGTTGAGGGATGAGAGAGAAGATCCTTTATGAGGCTCATGATTCTTTCTGTTCTATTCATTCTGGTTCTACAAAGATGCATAGAGTTTTGCGGGAAGTGTTTGGGTTGGATGGTTTGAAGTGGGAGAGTTGACTTGTTGGGTCCGGGTTTGGTCATGGAGGCTTTAGAGAAAGTGAGGTTGATAAGAGAGAGGTGGAAGATTGAGCCTACTTGAGGGTATCCCCTACTAAGGGGGGTAACTCATCTTGGTAAGGAGGGTAAATGGAGTCCGGGATATGTGAGTCCATATAGGGTGTTGAGGAGGATTAGTAAGGTGGTCTATGAGTTGGAGTTACATAGTGGAAGAGATATGGGTCATCCGGTTTTCCATGCATCTAGGTTGAGGAGGTGTGTTGGTGACTCTAGTGCTATAGAACGCTTTGAGGTTGTGGGTGTCATTGGAGACAATTTGACTTATGGAGAAGTCCTGGTAGAAATCTTGGTTGGGCGAGTGGGAAGGTTGAGAGTCAAAGGTGTAAGTTCCGATAAGGTTCATTGAAAAGGGGTCGTCAAGACAAACGAGTCACTAGAGAAGTCGAAGCGGTCTTAAGGGGAGTGATATTTGTACCTCATTCACTCTATTCAAGACTAAGATAACGACTAAGTCCTTTATGTGGTTTCAAGTCTTAAGTTCAGCCCTCATTTCATTGCATACATTCATGTTTAAGTTGACAAGTTCATGATGATTTTACACTTATGTTGAGATTTTTGAAATGATGTGTAAGTGCATTGTTACATCCTTGTGTGGACTGAAATTATCTTGTTTACGTCTCATGTATACCTTTCTATGATATTCGGGTACGAATGTTCCCAAGGGGGAGATATTGAAATGACCCAAAAAAAAGTGCCCGAAAATGTGCCTCGAATGTGCCCAGAATTGTAATTTCCATATATCTCAAAATTCATGTGTTATTTTAAAAATTTGACTTCATATTCATGACCAGGGAGCAAAATTGAACAGGCAATGGGTCTAGCCCGAAGTTAAGAGCAACTGTATCAAAATTCGAAAACGCAAAGTGAGTGATTTCTAGTGAGCTAGTGCGCCCTAGGCGCAGTGAAGTTATATTTTTGACTAGTTTTATTAGTTAGGTCTAAGGCTTTTGGATCTTGGGCCTAAGCCTTCCCATATATAAAAAATACCTATACTTAACTATATTTCACCTTCATATCATACAAGACTTTCCAAAACCCTCTCAAACACTTAGACTAATACTTCACTCAAAATTAAAATGTCCAAATCTCTTTCGGATCTTAAGGAATTCATCCAAGCTTTAAGTCTCCATTCAAATCTTCATCAAGGAATTATCCAAAGTCAAGGTATGTGGATTTCAACCATTGGGTCCTTTCACCCATGGTGGCCAAGCTCCCTTTTTACCTAAATTGCATGATTCTAAGTTGATTTATTTATGGGTCTTCCTTATTATGAATTTGACTATAAACTATGTTGGGGTTTCATGAAATTGTGATTGTTTTAGTATGTTTTGAGCTATGAATTTTTGATCCATTGTGGGATTTGATGTATATTACTTGAGCGTGTTATTAAGTATTGATGAGTGATTTTTCATTATATTTTATTGCATGATTTCACTCTTGAATTGCATGGTTTTACACTAGCACTACACACCCGCCAAGTGTTTGATAAAATGTTCGGTTATGAATTCTTGAGATGTTGAAGGTCTAATGCATGTCTTATAAGTTAGTGGCTTTTTGATGATGAATGAAATGTACGTATATGATATTTTCTCTATGGTGTTGGGAATTGACCATGCCTCACTCGGGGGTTGTAGGCTCGGGTAACCATATTGAGACATTTGTACCTCGATCGCCTCGCTCGGGAGGTGGCAGACCCGTGCAACCACGATTGGGGGGTTGGTACTCCAATCACAATATTGAGGGTTTTGTACCTCGATCGTCTCGCTCAGGAGGTGGCAGGCTTACAACCACGATTGCGGGGTTGGTACTCCAATAACCATATTGACGGGTTTGTAACTCGATCGTCTCGCACGAGAGGTGGTAGGACCATGCAACCATGTTGGGGGGTTTGTACCTCATCAACCATATTGATGGGTTTGTACGTCATTCGCCTCTCGAAAGGGGTTGTAGGCCTTGGATATTCTATATTGATGGTCTCTCCTTACACAAAAGTATTATATTCTATGTATGCATAATTTACTCCAAGCATCATCCATGTATGTCGTATTGCTATATGCCTATTCATTGCCTATGTTTATACATTTTGATTATTTTGTTTATCTCCTGTTGCATTGCACCTACATACTTAGTATATTCAAACGTACTAACACATACTCTATGCCTACATGATATTACCATGTAGGAATCGGAACCCCACTTGATTATCCTTTTCCACGTGGCTAGTACGATTTCTCTCAAAGTTAGTTGGTGAGTCCTCAACTCTGAGGATATGCTTTTTTATATTCATGCTATGTATTAACTTCTCTTATGTTGGATATTTATTTCTATGAGGGTGAGCCCGATTGCTAGTCTTGGCCCCAGCTAAGTTCTATGTCTAAAGGTGTTGTAGGACAAGTAATGTAATTATGACTTAAGCTTGACTTCACTTGGCTCTTGAGTATTTCATGTTAGAAAAGATTTTCCCTTAGTCTTTTTCCCCCTATTTTATACTCTCATGTTGTTGCGGTTGTTGTTGTTTACTTGCTTCCGCGACCAAGGATGTGAAATGATATGTTAAGAGGCTTATTTGGGCTCTCTTCAGGTTCCCCATTCTCTGGTCATGTCTAAGCCTTAGGCCCGGATCATGACACAAGGGCTTGCCATGACCGCTATTCTTGAAGTATAAATGTTTGGCATCTGAGGCATCGACTTCATGGGACCATTTTTGAGCTCCTATGGCATGAAGTGTATCTTGTTGGCAGTAGACTATGTCTCTAAGTGGGTGGAGGCAGTTGCATTGTCGAACAATGAAAGCAAGAGTGTTGTCTAGTTTCTGAGGCGAAACATCTTCTCCAGATTTGGGACACCCAGAAGTATTATTAGTGATGAGGGTTATCATTTCTGTAACAAGGTCTTCCGTGCCATGCTACCGAAATATAGAGTACGACAGAACAAAGTGGCCACACCCTATCACCCGTAGACAAGTGGACAGGTTGAAGTTTTAAATAGAGAAATTAAGGAGATCCTGACCAAGTCTGTGAATGCAACCAGAACTGATTGGGCACAGAAAATCGATGATGCACTTTGGGCTTACAGGACGGCTTTCATGACCCCTATTTGTATGTCCCCATCAATTGGTGTTTGGTAAAGCCTGCCATTTACCTGTGGAATTGGAGCACAAGGCATTCTGGCTTTGAGGAAGCTAAACACATGGGGATAAGGCTCAAACTTGAGACTTGGCCAACTCAATGAGTTGGATGAGTTTCGCCTCCAAGATTATGAGAGTGCAGCACTCTACAAAGATAGGATGAAGCTCCAACACGACAAACATATTGCTCAACAAAGTTTCAGTGTTGGCGACAAAGTGCTATTGTAAAACTCCAGATAGAGGTTGTTCCCGGGTAAGTTCAAGTCTAGGTGGTCTGGCCCAGATAAGATTGCTCGAGTGTTCCCCCATGGTGCAACTAAGCTAGAAGCAGAAAATGGGGATCAATTCAGAGTTGATAGGCAGAGAGTAAAGCAATACATGGATGTTCCAGATGAAGCCTCAATTGAGGTCATGTATCTTGACGAAGTCTGAACAGTCAAAATAGTGGCGTCATGCCGCGACATTAAATCAAACTCTTCATGGGAGGCAAACCATGCATTGTAGTAGTCATGAAAAAAGTAAAAAAATTAATTAATTATATGTCATGCAGTTTTTGTCTTTGATTTGTGTTTCCAGGTAGATGTCGATGTCGTTTTTAAAGTTCGAGAGCTGATGTATGGTTGATGACATGACATGAGGTAATGGTAGAATTTAAAATTTGCCAAGTGTAGGGGCACGACTGGTCCACAAGGACCTTGCCAGGTATGACGCCCAGTGAGCCCGCCCATGGAGTATGCACATGCCAAGTGTGTCATTTAAAACTCTAAGTGCTAGCACACGACCCATCCATACGGACCATTCCACATGTGATGGCTTGTGAGGTCAGCCGGTTAGCACTCGCACATGTGGTCCAAACGGACCACGCCACATGTCATGGCCCGTGAGGCTACTTGAGGAGATGGTGTCAGCAAAAGTAAGGTTAATTTTTAAATTTTTTGACTAAGGCCAGGGAGACGGACGACCAAACAGATCGTGCCACGTGACATGGGCCGTGAGGCCGCCCAAAGAGAGAGTGAGTGGACTGGTCAACACAGTTGACCAAGGGTATCTAAACACCCTCAACTCGTCCCAACAACTCACTTTCAGATTTTTTTCCTCTCTCTCATCCCTCACTTCTATATTTGTCTATCTCACGCCTTCTCTCTCAAAATCCCCCAAAATTTCAATCTTTTTTGTGATGATTCATGAGTCAATTTCACGATTTGTAGCTTCATCATAGTGTGGATTTCTACTTTTTCAAGCAAGTGTTCACCTCCATTGTTGTTTATTAAGTAAGAACTCAATTTCCTCATCTTCTAGTGGAGGTTTTTATGTGTGCATGTATAGATCTTTGATCAAAATTGTTTCTTTCTTTGTTTAAAGAGTCATAATGCATGAACTTGGTGGTGAAAACCACCATTGTTTAGTTCTTGAGGTGTTGATCATGGAAGTTCATGATTTTGGTGGATTTTTGTGATAGCTCTTGGTGAAACCGTGCTATGCATGCTAATAAGTTGGTAGATCAGTGAGTAGATAGTGTGAAATTGCATAACCTCGTGTGCTCTTACACGGCCCATGTAACGGCCCATGTCATGCTTCATCCAACTACACGGCCAAGTCCCCTCCCACAGGCCCGTCATAGAATGTGTCACATCAGACGACCCATGTAGGGTCCCCTTGAACCCATGCCACTTGTGTGGTGACTCCCAGTTTGAATTTGATTGAATTTCTACATGGTCCTTTAGTGTAATGGCCCTATGATAGACCGGTGATGCCACTCTTAAGGGTCATTGTCACTTTTATGGCACAGGGGAAGTCTAAGTACCTATTAGTGTGTCAACCTACTCGTTCAAAAATTTCTAATGGTTTTTATTCGTTTATGCCACTTGCAGGTGATATGGGTCTACGTCGAAGGTTAACCAAACTTAGGGAGGAGTCTAGGTCACGTCTCCACGATTCCCCGATTGTGTCATATATCCATCAAAATGGGAGTGACTCAGGCGATGACTCCTCAGGAGGGTCTGAGGTTTGTTTTACGAGTAATGTCTCCCCTCACTCCCCTCGCACTATAAGGGCTCGTGCAGCTAGCCGAACCATAGCCCTCTAGTCTAAGGAGGGGGCTTCTTATACAAGAGTTGGGAGAAGGAGGAGGCCCCGGAGTAGGAGGAGGATGCCCCAGAGTAGGAGGAGCAGGTGCGAACCCCAGAGGCTGACAGACATGACGCTGAGGAGCAGGCCGATGAGATCGAACTCCGGATAGTGATGATGAAGTATATATTTTGCAGTCTCCCAGACGACAAACCCTAAAACTGCCAGGTGGTTTATTGTATTTCTGCGGGGCCATTGGACAGTTCCAGGTGCCAAAGAGATTTTCACATAGGGGCTGACCAAAGGTTCCGGGTGGTTCCAATGACAGGTAGTCATCCCGGAGGTTCGGGTCCTCACAGATCAACTTGATCGGATACTGGAGATTAGAGACGTGTTTGAATCATATCAATTTGGTTGGATAGCACAACCACCTGGTTATTATAGGCCCGCCATCATTGAGGAGTTTTACTCTAACTATGCTGCCAGTCTACTGAACTCCATACAAGGTAACCATTCTAAAAAGTTGAAGAAGCAACTCGCCTGCAGGTTCTCCTCGCGGGCACATGTTATGGTGCTTGGTGTAAGGGTGCATAGTTCAGAAACCACCATCCACAGGTTGCTATTTGATATAGATTATCGGGCTCCTCTAAATGGACTATTCATGGACAAACACTTGAAGATCATGGATGAGGGGCGAATGTCTGATCCGATGTCTCTAGCTGCACTTTCGAAATGGATTGCAGCGGATCACCATATAGGGGGTTGATGTTCCTTGGTACTCCAATAACCATATTGAGAGGTTTGTTCCTCTATCACTAGGTGGTAGGCCCGTGCAACCATGTTGGGGGGTTTGTACCTCATCAACCATATTGAGGGGTTTGTACCTCATTCGCCTCTCCAAGGGGGTGGTAGACCTTTGATATTCTATATTGATGGTCTCTCCTTACACATAAGTATTATGTTCTATGTATGCATGATTTACTACAACCATCATCCATACATGCCGTATTGCTATATGCCTATTCATTGCCTATGTTTATGCATTTTGATTATGTCGTTTATCTCCTGTTGCATTGCATCCTATATACTTAGTACATTCAAACGTACTAATACATACTCTATGCCTACATGATATTACCATGTAGGAACCGGAGTCCCACTTGATTGTCCTTTTCCACGTGGCTAGTACAATTTCTCTCAAAGTTAGTTAGTGAGTCCTCAACTCCAAGGACATGCTTCTTTATATTCATGCTACGTATTGACTTCTCTTAAGTTAGATATTTATTACTATGAGGGTGAGCTCGATTGCTTGTCTTGGCCCCCACTAAATTCTATATCTAGGTGTTGTTGGACAAGTAATGTAATTATGTCTTGAGCTTGAATTCACTTGACTCTTGAGTATTTTATGTTAGAAAAGACTTTCCCTTAGTCCCTTTCCCCTATTTTATACTCTCATGTTGTTGTTATTGTTGTTGTTGTTGTTGTTGTTGTTGTTTACTTGCTGCCGCGACTAAGAATGTGAAATGATTTGCTAAGAGGGTTATTTGGGGTCCCTTCGGGTTCCCCATTCAACTGTCACGTCTAGGCCCTAGGCCCAGGTCGTGAAAAAGATGGTATCAGAGCACTAGGTTTTTAATGGTCTTCGGTGTCCAACACACCGCGTCGATTAGAGTCTTATTCATGGTTGTGAAGCGCGCCATAACTATGCATAGGAGGCTATGAGGCATTTTAGTAAATGTTTCACTTCTTCATGATCTATGTCATGCGATAGAGTTAGGTCCCCTAGGGCTTATTGCTAATTCCTAACTGTATATTTCAGGATATGTCTTAAGCTACTCAAGACAGTAATGTATCGAATGAGGTTGTTCGTAACGCTCTATGGGTATTGGTCAGGGCCGTGATCGCTCAACTTAACCGATCGGGGCGCGGGAGGGGGGGTACCCTTGAGACTTCAAATGGTATGAGTGGAGATGGGAAGGCCAAGAGGGCTTGTTTTGAAAGGAAGTTCCAAAGTCCCAAAAGGAGAGGATAGTGGTGTGATACCCAATGTTATGTGTCCAACATGTGGTAGGATTCATAGAGGCCCATGCTTGAGGGGCGCTAATACTTGTTATGGTTATGGAGAGTTGGGTCACAAGGTAAAGGATTGTCCTCGTAAACGCAATAAGAGTAAAGGAGGTGATGAAGGGGTGGCAAAACCTAGATGTTGAATGTGTGGGAGAGGCCATGGTGGCCTAGGATTGAAGAAGTCTAGTGCTTGCTTCGATTATGGTGAAATGGGTCACAGGGTTGTTGGTTATCCTCACACTTAACCCAAAGGTAGGAATGATGGTCCTCAAGGCCAAAGGCTCGTGCAGATAGCCGAACCATAGCCCTCCAGTCTAAGAAGGGGGCTTCTTATACAAGAGTTGGGGAGGAGGAGGAGGCCCCCGGAGCAGGAGGAGGATGCCCCAGAGTAGGAGGAGCAGGTGCGAACCCCGGAGGCTGACAGGCATGACACTGAGGAGCAGGCCGATGAGATCGAACTCCGGATAGTGATGATGAAGTATACATTTTGCACTCTCAGAGACGACAAACCCTAAAACTGCCAGGTGGCTTATTGTACTTCTGCGAGGCCACTGGACAGTTCCAGGTGCCAAAGAGATTTTCACACAGGGGCTGACCAAAGGTTTTGGGTGGTTCCAATGATAGGTAGTCATTCCGGAGTTTCGGGTCCTCACAGATCAACTCGATCGGATCCCAGAGATTAGAGACGTGTTTGAATCATATCAATTTGGTTGGATAGCACAACCACTTGGTTATTATGGGCCCGCCATCATTGAGGAGTTCTACTCTAACTATGCTGCCAGTCTACTGAACTCCATACAAGGTAACCATTCTAAAAGTTTGAAGAAGCAACTCGCCTGCAGGTTCTCCCCGCGGGCACATGTTATGGTGCAAGGCGTAAGGGTGCATAGTTCGGAAACCACCATCCACAGGTTCCTATTTGGTCTAGATTACCCGGCTCCTCTGAATGGACTATTCATGGACAAACACTTAAAGATCATGGATGAGGGGCGAATGTCTGATCTGACGTCTCTGGCTGCACTTTTGAAATGGATTGCAGCGCAGATCACCATATGGGGGGTTGATGTGCCTTGGTGTACAAACCCCAGGGTCCCTATCACTAAGGCCTCTCTGAATTTTACTGCAAAGTGTTGGTGGTCAGTGGTGCAGACCAGGTTGAGGCCCACAAGCAATAACAATATGCTTCAACCTTCACATGCCTCTATAGTAGCGTTTTTGATGGCCAAGTTCGGAATAAATATGGGATGGATTATAGCTACTGATTGTCACACCCCACTTTAGGATCGTGACCAGTGCCCGATAGGGGCACCTAGACACATACTACCCTGCACTTCTCAATTTATCTGACCTAGAAACCTATCGGAATATCGGCAGAGTTTCCTCTGTTTTATTAACTAACCCCACCTGCAAGGAAAGTCCAGCAGCAATACAAATATATATATTTCTTTATACATGTACATAAATGCGGACCGATAAGGAATCCGCTGTGGTCCTGCCGCCTAATAATCACATCATACATAAAATAATGCGGTCTCGCCGCCTGATCAAGTACAGAATCATATAATAAGCCATATACTTAAGTACCTCTCATATACCCACTACCCACTAGTATCCACAGACCTCTAGACATATATATACTGAACAGTACGTGTAGGTACATAACATAATTACAGGACGTGTGCATATGAGAAACTCCCAATAACTGGC
>JAOTQR010077698.1:0-11932 GCA_025774065.1 Solanum ossicruentum | reverse complement strand
TGTTGCATTGCATCCTACATACTTAGTACATTCAAACGTACTAACGCATACTCTATGCCTACATGATGTTACCATATCGGAACTGGAGCTCCTCACGATCATCCTCATCCTCTTTGTGGCTAGTACTATCTCTACAAGCAAGCCAGTCCTCAATTTCGAGGACAATGTCTTTGATCTTATGTTATGTATAAAGACTCTCTTTCTTTTATTGTATGTTTTGTCTATGAGGGTGAGCCCGGTTGCTTTTCTTGGCCCCCGCTAAGATCTATATTTCGAGGTATTGTTGAACAAGTTATGTAATGATGTTATAAGCTTAATTCACTCTGACTCATTCGATTTTTTATGATATGAAAGACTTCCCTTAGCCCTTTTTTTTATTATTTCTATTCTCTATTGTTGTTTTATTGCTTCGTGGCAAAAAATGTGTAATGATATGCTAAGAGGCTTGTTTAGGGTCCATTAGGGATCCCCATTCACCGTATCACGTCTAGGCCCAAGGCTTGGGTAGTGAAAAAACTTGGTATTAAAGCACTAGATTGTAAATGGTCCTCGGCATCCAACACATGGCGTTGATTAGAGTCTTAGTCATGGTTATGTTGTGCACCACACTTTTGTGTAAGAGGCTATGACACATTTTAGGAAATGCTTCCCTTCTTCTTACCCTATGTCATGCTATAGAAGTTAAGGTAAGTTCCCCTTCACCCCCCCCCCCCAACAATTGCTCTTTGCTACAAGAAGAAGAAGAGTCCCCACATCGGAGGACAACCGGCTCATGGTGAGCTTCGGGATGCTCTCACTTTTCTAACTCAAGTCATGGTTAATCAAGTCAACCAAGGGGTCCAAGCCCCTCATGCTCCTACTCAGCATCTAGGGTAAGGGATTTTATGAGGATGAACCCACCGAAGTTCAGTGGGTCTAGGTGTGGATAAGGACCCTCGAGAATTTATTGATGAGGTATACAATGTGTTGGCTATCATGTATATGAGGCCGGAAGAGAAGGCGGAGTTGGCAGCTTACCAACTCAAGGGTGTGGCCCAAATATGGTATACTCAATGGAAGGAGGAGAAGGGGAACAATAATGTGATTCTTTGGGAGGAATTTAAGGCGGCTTTCCTTAACCGATTATTTCCTCCTGAGCTTAGGGAGGCCAAAATGATGGAGTTCATGAATTTGAAGCAAGGATGTTTGAGTGTGAGGGAGTATGCCCTCAAGTTCAACCAACTCTCTAAATATGCTCCACACTTAATTGTCGTCCCGAGGTCCATAGTCAATAAGTTTGTGATAGGTGTTTCCAATTTGGTGAATGAGGAGTGTCGGGCTGTTATATTGATTGGTGACATAGACTTGTTTTGCCTTATGACCTACGTCGAAAAATTAGAGGGGGAGAAGTTGAGAAAGAGGAGGAGTAGTGAGGCAGAGAGGACTCATTTTGATGGTAAGTTCCAAGGTCCTAAGGGTGGCAGTTTCATCAAGGCCAAGGGTCTTCTCATGTTTCTAGTGGGAGATTCGCTAATGATTACCGAAGGCCCCAAGGAGGTGGTGGCGTGGTGCCTAGACCTATATGCCCAAGGCGTGATAGAGGCCATGATGGCCCATGTTTTAGGGACACTAATGCTTGCTATAGTTGTGGGGAAGTGGGTCACAAGAAGGTTAATTGCCCTCGGATCAAAACAAGGGTAAGGATATTTGTCCACAAGGTCTGGGTGCTAATGCAGCTCTCTTAGGGAGAGGAGGCCAACAAGGTGTTCCCCAAGGCACAATCGATTCTATACACTTCAAGGGAGACAAGCTTCCCGATGTCATCATCGATATGTTAAAAGGCTTTTATTTTGATGTGTATGCATTGATAGACACAGGTGCCACTCTTTCTTTTGTAACTCTGTATGTTGCTAAAAAGTTTCATGTTGAGTCCAAATTGTTGTTTGAATCTTATGAGGTGTATACTCCCATTGGTGCATCTATTGTTGCTAGAAAGGTCTATAGAAATTGTCCCATTTGCGTCTTGAATAAAATATTTCCTTGTGATCTTGTTGAGTTAGATATGGTGGATTTTGATGTCATTCTTGGGATGGATAGGTTGCAAGAATATTATGCCTCTATTAATTGTGGAACCCGTAGGGTCAAGTTCCAATTCCCAAATGAACTCATCCTTGAGTCAGAGAGTCATGATGTGGTGGTGAAGGGTAGGTTTATCTCTTGCATTCAAGCCCAAAAGTTGATCTCTAAGGGGTGTCTCTAGCATATTGTGAGGGTTAGGGATGTGGAGTCCAAATTCCTTCCTGTAGAGTTGGTTCTGGTGGTAAGTGAGTTTCTTGATGTCTTTCCAAATGACCTTTCTAGTGGTCCTCCTGTAAGGGAAATAGATTTCGGCATAGTTCTTCTTCCCGACACTCAACCTATTTCTATTCCTCCTTACCGTATGGCGCCGGCAGAGTTGAAGGAGCAATTAAAAGACTTATTGGAAAAGGGTTTTCCTAGGCCTACCCAATCACCTTGAGATACATCGGTGTTGTTTGTGAAGAAGAAAGATGGGTCCCTTAGAATATGCATTGACTACCGGCAACTTAATAGGGTTACCATCAAGAATAAGTATCCTCTACCAAGGATTGATAATTTATTTGACCAACTTCAAGGGGCTAGTCACTTCTCTAAGATTAATCTTCGGTTCAGGTATCATCAAGTAAAGTTAAGGGAGTGTGACATTCCCAAGACGGTCTTTCAAACTAGGTATGGCACTATGAATTTGTGGTTATGTCTTTTGGGTTGACCAATGCGCTGACTATTTGCATGGATCTTATGAACAGGGTCTTTAAACCCTACCTTGATTTTTTTGTTGTGATTTTCATTGATGATATCTTGAGTTACTGTCATAGTGAGGAGGAGCATGTGAGTCATTTGAGGGTGGTGCTTCAAAGATTGAGGGAAGAGAAATTGTATGCTAAGTATGAGAAGTGTGAATTTTGGTTGAAAGAGGTTGCCTTTCTAAGTCATGTGGTGTCGGTGGATGGTATTAAGGTGGATTCTAAGAAAATGGAGGTGATTAGAAATTGGCCCAGACCATTGAACCTATTGGATATTAGGAGTTTCTTGGGCTTAGCGGGTTTCTACCGGAGATTTGTCAATGGGCTCTCTTCTATTGCTTCTTCCATGACTAAGTTGACCCAAAAGAAGGTTAAGTTTCTGTGGACCAATGAGTGTGAAAAGAGTTTCCAAACCTTGAAGGATAAGCTTATCTCCGCTCCTATCTTGTCTCTACCGGAAGGGTTTGTTATGTATTGTGATGCCTCCTGGATTAGTTTGGGTTGTGTTTTGATGCAATATGGTAAGGTGATAGCCTATGCTTCTAGACAACTCAAAGTGCAAGAAAAGAATTATCCTACTCATGATTTTGATTTGGCCGACGTGGTATTTGCTTTGAAAATTTGGCATCATTGTTTGTATGGGGTGCATGTTATGTGTTTATCCATCTTAAGTATCCAATATGTGTTCACTCAAAAAGATCTCAACTTGATGCAACGAAGGTGGTTAGAGCTTCTTAAGAAGTATGATATGAGTGTGCATTATCACCCGGTAAGGCTAATGTTGTGGCCAATGCTTTGAGCAGGTTGTCTATGGGTAGTCTAGCTCATGTTGATGGTAGTGGTAAGGAGGTAGCTAGAGAGGTTCATTGGTTGGCTAGATTGAGGGTTAGGTTAGAAGAGGTTGATAATGCTAGTATAGTTGTTGTTGATAGTTCAAAATCTTCCTTTGTTGATGAGGTAAAAACAAAGCAAGATCTTGACCCCTCCTTGTTAGAATTGAAGGCCATGACAGAGGGCAAGGTGGAGGTTTTCTCCTAAGGGGGAGATGGTGCCCTTAGGTACCAAGGCAAGTTGTGTGTACCTTGTGTAGATGACTTGAAAAAGAGGATTCTTGATGAGGCTCATAATGTGTTTTGGTGGAGAGGTATGAAGAAAGGCATTGCCAAATTGGTATCCGGTTGTCATAGTTTCCAACAAGTCAAAGCCGAACAACAAAGTCCGGGTGACCTAACCCAAGACATAGAGATTTCTACTTGGAAGTGAGAGGAAATTAACATGGATTTTGTGGTTGGATTGCCTAAGACTAAAAAAGGTTTTGAATCTATTTGGGTTGTTGTTGATAGAATGACAAAGTTGGCTCATTTTCTACCTGTTAAGACTACTTATGGGGCAAAAGATTATGCTAAGTGATACATTCATGAGTTGGTTAGATTGTATGGGGTGCTCTTCTCTATCATATCAGATCATAGTGCTTAATTCATTTCACACTTTTGGAGGTCCTTCCAAAGAGGTCTTGGTACCAAGGTAAAGCTTCGTACGGTTTTTTATCCTCAAACAAATGGTCAAGCAAAAAGAACTATCCAAACTCTTGAGGATATGCTTAGAGCTTGTGTTTTGGAGTTCAAGGTAGTTGGCATGATCCTCTTCCATTGATTGAGTTTGCTTACAATAATAGCTATCATTCTAGCATTGGTATGGCTCCTTTTGAGGCCCTTTACGGTAAGCGTTGTAGGTCACTAGTTGGGTGGTTTGAAGTGGGAGAAATGGCATTGTTGGGTTTGGATCTGGTGATTGGGGCTTTGGAGAAGGTAAAGTCGATTAGGTAAAGGTTTAAAACAACCCAAAGTCATCAAAAGTCCTATACCGATGTGAGGAGAAGGGAGCTTGAATTTAAAGTTGGTTATTGGGTCTATTTGAAGGTCTCACCCGTGAAGGATGTGGTGCATTTTGGTAAAAAGGGTAAATTGAGTCTAGGATATATGGGTCCTTACAAGGTGTTAGGGAAGATTGGTAAGGTGGCCTATGAGTTCGACTTGCCTAGTGAAATGGGCTTGGTTGATCCGATCTTTCATGTGTCCATATTAAAGAAATGTGTGGGTGATCTGAAGGCTATTGTCACATTGGATGTTGTAGGTCTTATTGAAGACAACTTGAATTATGAAGAAGTTCTAGTAGAGATCTTAGACAGACAAGTGAAAAGGTTGAGGAACAAGGATGTGGCTTCTGTTAAGGTCCTTTGGAGGAATCAACAAATCGAAAGTGCTACATGAGAGACTGAGGCAGACATACAAAAGCGATATCCCTATCTCTTCCATTCCACTCAAGCCTAAGGTACTAATTCTAAGACTTGCATGTGATTTCTTGTCTCATGTATCAGCCCTATATATCATTTGCATGCATTAATTTTTATATTGACAAGTTCATGGTGATTTTGACACTTATGTTGAGATTTTTGAAATGATGTTTAAGTGCACTGATGCGTTCTTGTTGGGGCTGACTTCTTAATGATTACTCTTCTTATATACATTTCTTCGATATTCGGAGATGAAAGTTCCCAAGGAGGACATATTGAAACGACCCAAAAAGGTGCCCGAAATGTGTCTCGGAAGTGCCCAAAATCGTAATTTTTATATATCTCAAAATTCATGCGTGATATTAAAAATCCGACTTCATATTCTTGATCAGAGGGGAAAATTGAGTGGTGAATGGGTCTAAACCCAATTCCAGAGCAACCAAATCAAAATTTAAAAATCACAAAACACAATTTCCCGAGAGGTTTCCCCACCCCAGGCACGCCTCTGCGTTATTTTTTCCCAGCTTGGTTGTTCAGTCCAAAGATTTTGGGTCTTGGGCCTAACCCATACGTAAAAATATCTATACTTAGCCATATTTTACCTTTATATCATAAAAGACATGTCCCAATACTCTCTCAAACACCTATACAAGTATTTTACTCAAAAATCAAGTGTCAAATCTCATTCTGAATCTTAAGAAAATCACTCAAGCTTCAAACACTCATCTCAATCTTCATAAAGGAATTCTCCAAAGTTAAGGTATGTGGATTTCAACCGTTGGGTCCTTTCATCCATGGTGCCAAAGCATCATTTTTACCTAAATTATAAGTTTCTAAGTTGATTTTACTTATTGGTCTTCCATTATGACTTAAACTATGAACTACGTTGTGGTTTTGTAAAAATGTGACTATTTATGCATGTTTTGAGCCATGAATCTAAGTTCTATGATGAGTTTTGATGAGGGGTCTCAATGTATTTTGTAAGGTGGTATTACTAAGTGTTTGTGGGTTGATTTAGTTCAAGATTTCTTGCACGATTTCACTGTTTAATTGCATAGTTTTACATGAGTGTTATACACCCACCAAGTGCTTGATAAAATGTTTTGTTTAGGGTTCTTGAGTTATTGATGATCCATTACATGTCATACTACTTGTATGACTTTATGATGATGAAATGATGGTATATATGTGTCGAGTTCATGAAAAATATCTATAGTGTTGCAAGTTGACCACACCTAGTTGAGGCGGTGCTAGACCTCAATCAACATAGATGGCGAGGTGAGACCACCATCAACCAACTAAGGTATTGATACCTCAATCACCATGGATGGTGGGGTGATACCACCATCTTCCAATTGATTGGATGATACCTGAATCGCCTTTCCAAGGGGGTGGTTGGCCTTGGACATGATTGTCTCTTACTACACATGTAATATGCTCTATATAAGCATGTTTTACTTCAAGCGTCACTTATGCATGCCATATTGATATATGCTCATTTATTGTCTAATAACGCATTTCAAATATGTTGTCTAAATCTTGTTGCATTGTATCCTACATACTTAGCATATTCAAATGTACTAACGCATACTCTATGCCTACATGATGTAACCATGTAGGAACCAGAGCTCCTCATGATCATCCTCATCCTCCCCATGGCTACTACTATCTCTATAAAGCAAGTTAGTGAGTCCTTAATTTCGGGGATAATGTCTTTGATCTTATGCTATATATAAAAATTCTCTTTCCTTTATTGTATGTTTTGACTATGAGGGTAAGCCCAGTTGCTTGTCTTGGCCCTCGCTAATCTCTACATTTAGAAGTGTTGATGGACAAGTTATGTAATGATGTTATAAGCTTAATTCTCTCTTACTCTTTTGATGTTTTATGATATGAAAGACTTCCCTTATCCCTTTTTCCCTTATTTTTATTCTCTATTGTTGCTTTATTGCTTCCGCAACCAAGGATGTGTAATGATATGCTAATAGGCTTGTTTGGGGCCCTTTCGGGTTCCCTATTCACCGTGTCACATCTAGGACTTAGGCTTGGGTCGTGATAGACAAGTATATAGTTAGTGTGGTGTGTCACAGACTGTATAGTCCTCCTTGAAGTGACAACGTTCAATTTTTCAACTCATTTCATTAATGGTGTTTTCGCAATTATGGTTTATTCTAAGGGTGTTTTGTGACTTCAGATGCTACCTAAAGACTTCCTAATGACCTAAACTTCATTCCTATCATTCAAATTCTCTCAAGTCTCCTTCAAAGAACTCTTGTGGGTCTTATGCTTGGGGTTCAAGGAAAGGCTCTTTCTTCACCAAATTTCTTCTTGAATCATCTCTATTAGCTAAGGTATATGGGTTTGATTCTTGGTCCCATTCAACCAAGAAGACCCAAAACTCTTTTACTTGAATTTTCATGAAATTATGTTTACTTTAAATATGGGTTTTCAATATTAATATTTATTAAATTTAATTGAAGTATGGACTATATTTATTTGATGATTTTAAGTTGATTTAAGCCCTAATATGATGGTTTGTATTGACATTGTGAAATTATGAATGTGTCTATCCCCTTTAAAGCTTGATTTGTGCATGGGTAGTCTATATTATGTTTTAAATGAGAATTTTACTTGTTTATTTACTTAAATTTCACAATTTATTGTTAATTAAGTTTTGAGTCTCTATTGCCTATGCCATCCTCATCTTATTCATAGCACATGCATTATGAACACATGATTGTTATGAAAATTATAAAGTGGGTTAAGCCAGTTATATTTATGTATATGATTTTGATAAGATATTGGTTATGACAAGAATATAATCACATAAATGTCTATTGTCATTGGCTCTTTGAGCATATTGGGTGCTTCCACCATATCGGCATGTACATGAGTTATTCCTGTACATGAGTATCATAATTATGAATTATAGTTTGTCTTTTGAGCCTAAATATGGATTGAAAGGATTTGAAATGATTATTACCTCTTTTGAAAGCATGTATATTTATAAGTATTCTTGTGGGGTGTCTTGACTTAGCATCGATGTATTAGGGCAATCCCAAGGGCCCTCTCTGTTTCCTTGAACTATGTGGCGCAAAGGAATTGAAGTCATTACCTAATTGATCGGGTCATAAGGGATATGTTATTCATTTATTGGTATGATGTGATAATGGAAATCCTTCTAGAATGATGTGTTCATAAGGAAGGTGACCATCCACCGAAATGACGTGGTTCATAAGGTGTGACGTAGATTACCCTTGGCAAATAATCTTTTGCTACTGATGGGAGGTTTTTATCAAACTAATTCATGTAATAGCTCACATGAGTTTGATTTATCAGTTATAGTCCATCCCCACTATATATGAGTATTATGGCATTTTATACATCATGGGTTTCATGGCATACTGTTATATTATATTTCTCCTATTATATACTTCTATCTATGTTATGTACCCTTGTCATCTAACATTGAATATAGGTTTGGTAAGTCATGTGCACAGCATCCCACATACTTAGTATATTCAAACATACTAACGCATACTTTTGCCTACATGATCACACCATGTAGGAACTGAGGACTACATTCATCTACCATACAACTTCTAGCTTGGATCTCAAGTTTTGCTTATTGTGGTGAGTCCTCTACCTATGATGCTTTACTTATTTTATTTACTTTGAGGGTGAGCCCGGGGTATGTCTTAGCCCCCGTCTTATCTTATGGTTAGAGGCATTGTTGGCTTTTGATGTTTATGCTTTGTTTAATCCAGGTGCAAGCTTATCTTTTATGACTCATCTGTTGGCTGTCAAGTTTGGTTTGAGTCTTGAAATTTCAAGGGACCCTATTTCAGTTTATACCCTTATGGGTGAACCTGTTGTTGCTCATAGAGTTTATCGGGGTTGCCCTATTTCTGTGTTGCATAAAGTCTTTTCATGTGACCTTGTGGAACTTGAGATGTTTGACTTCAATGTAATTATGGGATGTATTGGTTGCATGTGTCATATGCCTCTCTAGATTGTATAACCCGAAAGGTCAAGTTTCAACTTCCGGATGAGCCCATTCTTGAACGGAAGGGTAGTGAATCCACCATTAAAGGTAGGTTTTATTTCCTACCTTAAGGCCTATAAGATGATCTCCAAGGGATGTATTTATCATATTGTGAGGGTCAAGGATGTGGAGTTCGAGCCACCTACCCTTGAATTGATTCCAGTAGTGAATGAGTTCCCAGATGTGTTCCTTGAAGACTTTTCAGGTATTCATCATGAAAAGGAAGTGGACTTTGGCATAGATCATCTCCTGGATACTCAACCTATCTTTATTCCTTCTTATTGTATGGCACCAGCTGAGCTGAAGGAATTAAAGGATCGGTTGAAGGATTAATTGGAGAAGGGTTTCATTAGTCCAAGTATATCTCCATGGGGTGCTCTGGTGTTATTTGTAAGAAAAAAAGATGTATCTCTTTGGATATGCATTGATCATAGGTAATTAAATAAGGTAACCATCAAGAAAAAGTATTTTTTGCCTAGAATCGATGACTTATTTGATCAACTTCTAGGGGATACCCATTTCTCAAAGATTGACCTTCGTTCTGACTATCATCGATTGAAGGTTAGGGAGTGTGATATTCCCAAGATGGCTTTTAGGAAGGTATGGGCACTTTGAATTTGTGGTGATGTCATTTGGTTTAACTAATGCTCCGGCCGTGTTTATAGATCTTATGAATCAGCTGTTCAAGCTATTCCTCAATAGCTTTGTGGTTGTCTTCATTAATGATATTCTTCTTTATTCTTGAAGTGACCAGGAGCATATGGATCACTTGAGGTTGATTCTTCAAACTTTGAGGGAGAAGGAGTTGTATGCTAAGTTTAGCAAATGTGAGTTTTGGTTTTGAGAGGTAGCTTTTCTTGGTCATGTGATGTTTGGTGATGGTATTAAGGTAGACCCGAAGAAGATCAAGGCCGTGAAGAATTGGCCTAGAGCATTAACTCCTTTGGATATTCAAAGCTTTCTTAGGTTGGCAAGCTATTATAAAAGGTTCGTTGAAAGGTTCTCATCTATAGAATCTCTGTTGACTAAGTTGACCCAAAAGAAGGTTAAGTTTGTGTGGTCGATTGAATGCGAGAAGAGTTTTTAAACTTGGAAGGATCGGCTTATGTCGGCTCCTATTTTGACATTACCAAATGGCTTGGAAGGTTTGTGGTGTATTGTGATGCTTCACGAATTGGGTTAGGTTCTGTATTCATGTGACATGGTAAGATGATAGCTTATGCATCAAGGTGATTGAAGGTGCATGAGCATAACTACCCGACTCATGATCTTGAGTTAGCGGCGGTTGTATTTACCTTGAAGATTTGGAGACACTATTTGTCTGGGGTGCACACTGATGTTTTCACCGATCACAAGAGTTTGCAATATGTGTTCACTCAAAGGGATCTTAACTTGAGGCAAAGGAGATGGTTGCAACTCCTAAAGGACTACGACATGAGTGTACAATATCATCCCGGCAAGGCGAATGTTATAGCCGATGCTCTTAATAGGTTATCTATGCGGATTATGCCTCATGTTGAGGAGGAAAAAAAGGAGTTGGCAAAGGATGTCCATCATCTACCTAGGTTGGATGTTAGGTTGGCCGACTCTAATGATGGTGGTATTCATGTTCAAAATGAAGCCAAATCTTCCATGGTTGTTCATTTGAAAGCTAAGCAATAGCTAGATCCATCATTAGTTGAATTGAAGAAATTGGTTGCTGAAAAGAAAATAGAGGTGTTCTCCCATGGGGGAGATGGTGTGCTTTGGTATCAAAATCAGTTATGTGTTCTGGATGTGGACGATCTTAAGATGTTGATCATGAGTGAAGCCCATAACTCTCATTATTCTATTCATCCGGGATCTAGTAAGATGTATCGGGACTTGAGGAAGGTTTATTAGTGACATGGCATGAAGAAGGATATATCTAAGTTTGTATCTGAATGCCCTAATTGTCAACAAGTGAAGGTAGAACACTATAGACGCGGTGGTTAGACTCAAGACATTGAGATTCCTACTTAAAAGTGGGAGGATTTGAACATGGATTTTGTGGTTGGTTTTCCTCGGACCCTAAAGCAATATGACTCCATTTGGGTTATCATCGACTGGATGACTAAATTAGCTCACTTCCTACTAGTCAAGACCACTTTTGGTGCTGAAGTTTATGCAAGGTTGTACATCCAAGAGTTGGTGAGGTTGCAGGTATGCCTAGGTCTATCATATCAGATCGTGGTACCCAATTTACTTCTCACTTTTAGAGATTGTTTCAAAGAGGACTTGGTACTAAGGTGAAGTTGAGCACCGCATTTCATCCTCAAACTGATGGAAAAACTGAGAGGACAATTCAAACCTTGGAAGACATGTTGAGGGTTTGTGTGTTGAAGTTCAAAGGCAATTCGGATGACCATCTTCCGCTCATCGATTTTGCTTATAAAATAGCTTTCATGCTAGCATTGGTATGGCACCATTTGAAGCTTTGTATGGTAGGAGATATAGGTCTTCGGTGGGGTGTTTTGAGTTGGGAGAGATGGCTTTGATTGGCCCAAATTTGTTATTGGAGGCTATGGAGAAAGTGAAGTTGATTAGGGAAAGGTTAAAGGCGGCCCAAGGTCACCAAAAGTCCTATTCGGATATTAGAAAGAGGGACCTTGAGTTTCATGTTGTTGATTGTGTGTATGTAAAAGTCTCACCTATGAAGGGTGTGATGCATTTTGGCAAGAAGGGCAAGCTAAGTCCCCGTTATGTAGGCCCTTGTGAGATTATTGAGCGAATTGGGAATGTGGCTTATAGGTTGGAATTGCCTATGGATTTGAG
>JAOTQR010077696.1:0-11934 GCA_025774065.1 Solanum ossicruentum | reverse complement strand
GTGGAGCGGGAGGAGGCCGGGGATGGGGTGGATGTGTGTGGAGGGGGGGGGGGGGGGGGGGGGGTGGGGGGTGTAAAAAATGGATTTTTTCAAAATTGAAATTTTTAAAAAATAAATTAAAATTTTTTGGTGTGGGGGCCGGGGGGAAGGGAGGAGGTTGGGTGGGGTCTAGGGGTGGTGTAAAAATTAAAAAAAATAATTTAAAATTTTTGTAAAAATAAATTTTTAATTTTTTAGGGAGAGGGGGAGGTGGTCGGGGGCACTAAGTGAGTCGGAATAAAAATAGGTGGAAAAAATAAAATTTTCAAAATGTAAAAAAAAATTCAAAAAAAAAATTTTATCTTAAAAAAATTCGGGAAAAGGGATCGTAATATGGTTAGGATAAAAAAATCAATTTAAAATTGGATAAGTGTTGTGGAAAATGTTTTCCAACTTTTGGAAGGAAGTCATTTTCCTTAAATCTGAAGAAAATAAGTTAATTTGAAAAATATTTTCCAAAATATTTAAGTAGGATAAACATGAAAAAATGAAAAAATATTTTCTGAAAAATATTTTCTTCCATAGCAAACACACTCTTAGTGACTTGAACTCACAATCTTATGATTTGAGAAAAAGATATTTACTATCTGAGTGGCCACTCTTGTCCTAGGCATATCTAATTTTAATTCAAAATACGTGTGTTGAATATTTTAATATTAATATATTTCAATTTCTTTAGCAATTTATTTTTTTATATTAAGAGCATAGTAACATAAGAACAATCACAAATTAAATTTATTGTTATTTCAAAAATATAAAATATTAACTTATTAAATGATTGAGTAAAGGAAGAATGAAAATAATAATGAATGTTATAATTTAATTCTTGGAAGTATATTTAGGTATTTAGTTTTGTTTTTCCTTTTGTCAAATCAATATTGATTTGTAAGAATATTAATGTCGAAAATCCTATTAAAATTAGCTTTGATTTTAAACTATTTGGGTTATCTTTTTATACGTGTTTTATATGTCATTAAAGTTTGTGATAAATAAAACTTTAATGGACTTATCAAATAAGCTATGTCTATACTTCTATATTTTTTTATACTATATTAAAAGTGTGAAAATTCTTAAAAATATTGTTTGAACTTTTTACTCTTTATTAAAATATTTCTCTTTAGACAATAGTTTCTTCACCATTTCTTTAATTATTGTATTATTATCTTTGATGAAATTAAATATTAAATATAATAAACATAATAAAAAATAAATGAAGAAAAATTTCTTATTATGGTTAAATTCCTATACAAAAAAAGTCTTTTTTCAACTAAAATAGATTTGATCTAAAAGAAATAGTCAAAAAAGAACTTTCAAAATCATGATTAAAAAGGAGTGAATAAAAAAAAAAGGGAACATCCAACAAAAAAGTCCTAAAATTTTTTTAAAAAGCCGTCCAAAATAATAACTTGATCCAAAAAGAAAATATTCAAAAAAAGTTTCAAAGTAATAATCAAAAAAAGTACGTAATAAGAAAAAAAAAGACGACAAAAGTACAAAAACAAAAACAAAAAAAAGGTCTAAAAATAAGATTTAACAGTCCAAAAAAAAAAAAGTTTAACAAAACTTACCAAACTAACGAAAAAGGTCAAACAAACTATCCAAAGACAACCCCCCCCCCCAAACCCCAACCCCAACCCAAAAATAAAGAACAAATTTTTCTATTAACAATTTATCTAATATTTAGGATTAAAATAAACTAACACAGTTTCTACAATTTTATCAAATATAAATTTCTATAATCGAATATTAATTCCAATTAGACAATAACACTTAAATACATTTTATCTATATAAGGAGTAAATTTGTGTTCATGTCAAAGCAAAAACTAATACAAAGATGGGTTTACAGGTAATGATGTTTTTCCCCTCTTTCATAATATTATATTATCCTGTAATTTATATGCATGTTTGTTGATAAGTTGTCTACATTTTTATTAGCTTTAACTTTTATTGTATGTGTGCATTTTATTTGTATGTGTGCATGTTTGGAAGGAATATATATCTTTATCTTTATTTAAAAATTAAAGAAGCTTTCAGAATACAACCATATAGCCCTACACAAAGAAACTATAATATTGGTTTGACTTCAATTTTTATTTGTATGTATGCATTCTTGGAATGAATATATATCTTTATTTAAAAAATTGAAGAAGCTTCAAAATATGACTCTACAACCCTACCCAAGAGAAACTATAATACTGGTATTCAATATAAATTATAACATTCAAGTAAATGACCCAAGTTATTGAAACTACTATATTCTTTTTCTTCTTTTCTTTATATTATGTTCATTACAGTTTTTCATTGCAAAATCCAACAAACAAGTATTTAGCAACCTGCTTTGCAAAAGCTACAAGAAATATATGGAGTAAGTATTTTACTGTCATCAAATGTTACATTTATGAAACGACCCCAAGAGTGTCCTAAAATGTGCCTCGGAAGTACTCGGAATCATAATTTTCATATATCTCAAAATTCGTGCAAGATATCGAAAATCCAACTTCATATTCTTGTTCAGGAGGCAAAATTGAGTGGGAAATGAGCCTAACCTCGATTTTTAGAGCAAACGAATCACAATTTCAATTTTCAAAGTGAGCAATTTCCAGTGAGGTACACGCGTTTGTGGCACTACGCGTTTGGTGCCAGTTTTTCAAGTTCGCTCCAAGACTTTTGGGTATTGGGCCTAAGCCTTCCCACACGTGAAAATACATATACTTAGCCTTATTTCACCCTCATATCATCCAAGACATTCTTAAATACTCTCTCAAACACTTACCCAAATATTTCACTCATAAATTCAAGTCTCAAAACTCATCTGGATCTTAAGGTTCTCATTCAAGCTTCAAGTATCCATCTATAATCTCCTTTAAGGATTCTCCAAAGTCAATGTATGTGGGTTTCTTTCATGTCTTCCCACTAACGAGGGCTCTATCTATAATCGGTAAATACAAGGTGCACTAGGTCTAACATGAAACGACCCCAAAAGGTTCTCGAAAATGTGTCTTAGAAGTGCTCGAAATCATAATTTTCATATATCTCAAAATTCATGCGTCATATCAAAATCCAACTTCGTATTCTTGATCAAGGGGTCTAATTAATTGGGAAATGGGTCTAACCCTGATTTTAGATAAACGAATTGCAATTTCATTTTTCCAAAATTTTGATTTCCAGAATCGATCTGCAACGGTGTTGCGATGCAGAGCCGTCGCGGACCTGTGTAAATTTTACTTCTGCAATAAGTCCGCGTCGCAGACCAAATATGGACTTGTGTATTTTGTTGTCTGTGATTCTTATCTCGGTCCAAGGCTTTTAGGTCTTAGGCCTAAGTCTTCCCATGCGTGAAAATACCTATACTTAGCCATATTTCACCTTCATATCATACAAGACGTTCCCCAATACCCTCTCAAACACTTAGACAAATATTTCACCCCAAAATTCAAGTCCCAAAACTCATTCGGATCTTAAGATTTTCATTCAAGCTTCATGCCTCCATTTCCAATCTTCTTTAAGAACTCTCCAAAGTCAAGGTATGTGGGTTTCAACCATTGGGTCCTTACACCCATGGTGCCCAAGCTTTCTTTTTACTTAAAATACATGTTTCTAAGTTGATTTTACATATGGGTTTTCTATTATAAATTCGACTATGAACTACATTGAGGTTTTGTAAAAGTATGACTGTTTATGCATGTTTTGAGCTATGAATCTTAGATCTATCTTGAGATTTGATGAAGGGTTTTGATGTATATTGCATGATGGTGTTATCAAGCATTGGTGGTATGATTTACTTCAGGATTTCTTGCATGATTTCACTCTTTTTGCATAGTTTTACACTAGTATTGCACACCCACCACATGTTTGATAAAATGTCTGGTTATGATTTCTTGAGGAATTGAAGGTCCAATGCATGTCTTATGAGTTGATGACTTTATGATGATGAAATAAATGTATGTATATGATATTCTCCTATATAGTGTTGGGATTTGACCATGCACTACTCGGGGGGTTAAAAGCCTGGGTAACCATGCCGAGGGGTTTGTACCTTGACAACTGGGTCGAGGGGTTTGTACCTCAATCACCATGGGTTATAGGGTATGACGATCCACCAACCATTCAAGGGGTTTGTACCTTGGTAACTGGGTTGAGGGATTTGTACTTCAATCACCATGGGTGGTAGGGTGCGGTGATCCACCAACCATGTTGAGGAGTTTGTACCTTGATAACCAATTGAGGGGTTTGTACCTCAATCATTAAGGGTGGTCGGATGCGACGATCCACCAACCAGTCAAGGGGTTTGTACCTTGATAAACTATGAATTTCATAATGATAGTATCTTCTTGCACATGTATTATGTTCTACTCAGGCATGATTTACTTCAAGCATCTTCCATGCATGCTATATTGTTATATGTTACTCATTGCCTATGCTTATGCATTTCGATTATGATGCTTATCTCTTGTTGCATTGCATCCTACATACTTAGTACATTCAAACGTACTAACACATACTCTATCCTATATGATGTTACCATGTAGGAACCGGAGCCCCACTTGAGCATCTTCTTTCACGTGGCCAGTACGAATTCTCTCAAGCTAGTTGGTGAGTCCTCCATTCCGGGGACAATGTCTATGATCTCATGCTATGTACTAAGACTATCTTTCTTGTATGTATATATTGACTATGAGAGTGAGCTCGGTTGTTTGTCTTGGCCCCCACTCTTATCTATGTAGTAGAAGTATTGTTGGATATGTTATGTATTGAACCTTGACTCTCTTGTTTTGATGCTTATATTATGAAAGTATCCCTTTAGCCCTTTTCCCTTATTTCTACTCTTATTATGTTATTTAATGCTTCTATGACCGATGATGTGTAATGATACGTTAAGAGGCTTGTTTGGGGTCCCTTCAGGTTCCCATTCGCCGTGTCATGTCTAGACTCTAGGCTTGGGTCATGACATAACAAACCCATCGTTAGCTACGGGATTCATCAAGGTCTACTCCCATTTAAACTTTTCTTTATAAACCATATAAAGTTTTTTCAAAATAGTACAAGGCGTTTAAATCTTATAATCATATCATGTCAAACTTAATGAAAACATATGTATAAGTACTTATATCTTAAGTAACTGTTAAATCCTTTCAATAATTGTAATCATCTCAATTATTAATATACTTATCTTATAAACACAAATAACTATTTCAGTATCAAATTAAGTGAAAGGACTTATTCCATATGCAAATTCAAATCATTCAGTAACAATTTACTTTATAAATCATCTAAAAATAATGAAACTTATAAAACACAAATTGGGTTAAGATTACTACTCATAGTACTGATGTTGAATTACCAAACTTGTCACCCAAGCAATTTGGATGGATTCCTTTGATCAATCTATAAATCATATAATAATAATCTCATATTAAAGTCTCCATTTAGGCTAATTTCATATTTAAATACCCAGCCCTCAAGGTTTCTTGAAAGGCTCAAAATCTATCCAGATATTTGATTTATGCTTTGATCATGCCGAAAGTCTCATCTCGATTAATTTCACATTTATTTTCTATATATCGAGGTATCTAAATTTACAATTCTAAGATTATACACCTCCTATGTTCCATGAGAATCTAGAAATTTTCTCTTTTCTTTAACCCATAATCTCTTAAACTCTTAATCCCGATTTTATAGCCATGAGAATACAAATTAGGTGTAAAACTAAGTTTAGGAACTTACTTTTTCTTCTGCTTTTCCTCTTTACTCAACTTGGGGTCTTGAATTTTTTCCATGTGTTCCACTACATTTGGAACGTGGCAGCAACTATGGAGATTTCTTTTTGTTCTCTTCAAGTGGATGAACAACCCCTTTTTGCTTAAATTCTAATCCTAATATATTTGGCTCTCTGTTTCTTCACGTGCTGGGCTTCCAATGGTTGAGCCCAACTAACAGGAATCGTTATGTATATCTATTTATAGTTAATTATTTATTTAACCCTCCTTTTTGTTAAAAGATAATTATGCCCCTACTTTAGTGGTGAGGGGTATTACATCTAAAGAAATTCGGTAGCCGAACTTAAACCTTTAGTCCGAAGCAAATCAGGATATTTGACTTGCATATAATTCTCCGACTCTCAAGTAGTTTCCTCAATGGTACGATTCCTTCATAGGCCTTTACGAACATCATTTTTTTTAACCATAGCCTTCTTACTTGTTTATCAATAATAGCTATTGGTTCCTCTTCATAAGTTAAGCTCTCATCAATCTATAGTCGGTGTTTCAAGCATGTGAGAGGAGTCTGGTATATATTTTCTTAACATAGAGACATGAAACACTTGATGGATGAAAGACATCTAATGAAAAAAGCCAAATGATATGCCAGTTCTTCTATCCCGTCAAGTATTTCATATGGTCATATATAATTCGTGCCCAATTTACCTCTTTTCCAAATTGCATTACATCTTTCATAAGGAAGACCCGCAAGAAAGTCTTGTCTCCAAATTTGAACACTAAACCTCATCTCAATTTATCCACATAAGACTTTTGTCTATTTTGAGCTATGAGCAACCTCTAGCTAATTAACTGGATTTTTCTCTAACTTCCTGAACTAAGTCTAGTCCCAATAAATTAGCCTCTCCAACTTCAAACTATGTGGAAGAATAACAAAACCAATCATACAATGTTCCATATAAAGCCCTTGAAAGTTTGACTAAAAGTTATTGTTGTAGGCAATTTCCACCAATGATAAGTAAATATTCCAAATACATTGAAAATCAAGAGTACAAGCTCTTAAAATATCCTCTAAGATTTATACAGTACGCTCAGAAATGTTGGATTGTCTATAGAAAAATGTAGTACTAAGATTTATTCATGTACCCAATGTTTCTGGCAAAGATCTTCAAAAGAAAAAGGTAAACAGTGTTACTCTGTCTGAAATGATGGACACTAGAACTCATGAAGTTAAACAATTTAGTGTTGGTGTACAGTTCTGCGTATATTTATCCTTTATCATATTTGGAATAGTAAAACGTATGCTGGCTTATAACCCGAGTCATAATCTTTGAGGGCTCGTGGTAGTTTGGTCATAATGTCGATGGTTAATCTTTCCAATTTACATTCTAAAGTCTTGAACTGTAGTAGTAGTCCTATAGGTTACTTATACTTATCATTAATGTGTTCACAAGCCAACCAATTAGAAACAAAGTTAGCAATACCTTTCCTTATATGTTTCCACCAGTACAATTGCTTAAGTAATGATACATCTTAATGGATCTATGATCCACAACGTACCTAGAGTTATGGCCTCTTGAAGAAGAACCTCTCTCACACTATTTATATGTTATCATCATAATTGATCTCTTAGTCCAAAAGCAAAACAACTGTGAATACTCATAGTCGTGTCTTTGCTCACTAGGATCTTACTTCAGTACTTACACAATTTTCTCATTTTGGTATATGTGTTTTTGATGTGCTATACCAATAAAGACTTGGCTTGAATATAAGCCAACCATGTATCTGAGTTTCTCACACTAATCGATACCTATAACTGTCACGACCCAAAATGAGTAGTGAGTGACACCCATACTTACCCTCCAAGGTGGGCAAACCAACATATAAATCTCAACCTATATTTACCATTCAACTCATAAAATACAATGATAATTGGAAGCTTACTTATAAAGTAAGAAATAACAAAATCCACTAATTCTGTTACATTACATTCCCCAAAACCTGAAAGTCATCACATCAAGTATATCTAATCTCAAATACTAAGTCTAAAAGTAGCAACACCAAAAAAAATAAATAAAATAGTTTATGTTCGAAAACTAAGGACATCATGCCATAACTGATAGAATCCAACATGAGTTAGAATGTTAGCTCACCCTGAAGTATGATATATCGATGATCAGCTAGAGCTGAAGGCAAGCCGAAGTCAATGGAACACTCATTGTACTCCACAAAAGTAAAACAAGGAAAAATACATGTAGGAGTCAGATGAGTCACATGTACTGAGTAGGTATAATCGGCCAACTCCAAATAGAAATTATACGTATAAGTAATACCAGGAAATCAACTATAACACTTAACAGGTGGCAAGCAACAAGCAACAAATACAAGCGACAACATCATAAAATAAGTACAAAATCAAACAACAATATCAAGAACAAACATGAGGACTCAGGCCCACACCACACTTCTTTTGGGAGATGGTTATTTGAGATTGAGTAGATTAAATCATTTCAATATGCTTTCCTTTAATATTATTGTGCCAGAACATGACACCTGATCCCATAATATCGTGTTGAAACGTGACACATGATCCAAATATATCGTGTCTAGATATGGAATAGGGACCGATACCTGCACCACCAGATCGAAAATTATCGGAACTGGATCAGTATTGGTAGATTTTGAAGCCATTTTCACCATAATTGAATCAGTACTGATACCAACACAACTGGCAAATGACCCCTTACCTTCGCGGTCCGGTTGTAACCGGAGCCAGACAGGGCCGGATCGGACCGATATTCCGAAATTTTCTATTTTATCAAAATTAAATAGTTGGTTAATTGTTTCAACTTTGATTCTTTGAATGATTCGTAAAGTTGTATTTTTGAAAGTGTTCAAAGTTTAAGATATTCAAGTAAAGAAATTTAAAGTGTTCAAAGTTTAAAATTTTTATACGTTTTAAAGTTTATGCCTTGAAATTTTTAAGTTTAAACTTTAAAGCTATCATTATAAAGTTTTTAAAAGTTTTAAAGTTATATATTATCAATTTATCATTTAGTTTAAACTTTAAAATAAACTTTTTAAGTTTCAAATTTAAATACAAAATTTAAACTTTTGAGTTTAAAAGTTTAAATTTCAAAATTTTTAAATATAAAATTTAAATTGTAAAGTTTAAATTTTTGAATATTTCATTTTATATTTTAAAGTTAATTAAGATTTGAGAAATAAGGGGGACAAATATATATTTAAAAAATTTATAAACTTAAAGTAGAAGTAAATTCAAGATAATAATATTTTTTTAAAAATAAGGCGAATAACTTATAATTTTATATGTTACTAAAGAAATTGTACATATATTAGAAAAGAACCTAATTTACACAACCACCTTCTAGGAAGCGTTCTGTTTTAATTAGGCCTGTAATATATAATATTTTATATCACTTTGAAAATCTTGCCTAAGTGTTTCTAACATTTCTAGTGTTACATTTTCTGGAATTGGTTCTTGAGCTTATTCCTTCATAAAATCCATGTCATCTTCGCTTGATTCCGATAAAATATTATTTATGTCAACTTCAAATTGAGACGACAAAGTTGGACGCCCTAAATTTCTCCACTCTGCATTAATTCAATCTCTAAATAAAATCAAAATCTCCAAGCTATCTGTTGCTAGTGAATGTCTATATGACAAAGTTGGACGCCCTAAATTCCTCCACTCCGCATTAATCCAATCTCTGAGTAAAAACAAAAATTTCAAACTATCTGCTGCTAGTGAATATCTATAGTCTCCTACTTGGAATCTTATCACACTAAAAGTGCTTTTTGAACCAACCGACGATGTTTGAATAGCTAGGACATCAGGAACTACCCGCTGAAGTCTTGAAAAAGCTTTACCCTTATTCTTCCACTATTCCAAAAGTTATGGCTTCCCCTCTACATGTAAAGATTCGGATTTTCAAGATTATTTATGTTGTTTAAGACCATCATGGTCCCCCTACGTCAAGCCAAGTTCAAAGGATTTTCAGTTGGCTAAGCTCGACACAAGTACCGGTAGAAGGGTCAACTTTGAACTAGCATAACTCTTTGCGCATTTGGAATTGGGTGGCCCATGACAAGTCAAATGAAGTACCTTTGAGTTAGCTTCACAATGCACTAGGTTTCACCTCATTCTGAGGTCGGAAGAAGGAGTTATGTTCGTTTTCATGAGGCCCTCCCGTACAATGTTGTCACACGGGCTGTTTGACGGCCAGTGTGGCCTTTGACGGGCCATTTGGGGTAGCTGGGGTTGGAAAAGGGCATTTTTGGCACTGAGGAAGGTGGTATGGGCCATGTGGCTCACCACTGACTGTGGGATGGCCACAACGTGTGCCAAAGGGAGCTTGTTGAAAATTGCAGAAAATGTGGCCACTGTTGACAGGCCGTGTGGAGTGGGACGGCCCGTGGCACTTGGACGTTTGGTGGCATGCAACATTTAATTTTGTCTATGTGAGGTGGGATAGACCAGTACATGGTTCGTGTAACACCATACGGTCCGTGAAACGGTCCGTCAAAGTGACGAGATGTCAATTTTTTTCAAGTTTCCCAACTTCCATTTTTTTCACCAAGGCACTTCACACGGGCACTCCACACAACTCGTGGAGTGCCACACAGCCAGTGAAGTCTCCAGTGAGATGATGCTTTGTCAAATTTTCTATCCGATCACTAATGATATTTTCGTAAATTTTAATTATTCTAATGACTTTTTTAAACTTCCAATGCTATCTTAACCTTCCTAAAAGACATAAAGAATATTCCTAAGGAGAAAACTCATTATTCTCATCTCAAATACACCCTCAATTCTCTTAAGACCTCCACTAAGACCCTAATCCCAGTGTCAAGAAAACTCAATAACAAGTTTAGATTCCAAGACCAACTTCCAAGCTTCCATTCTTTCTCAATGCTATTTCAAGGAACTTAAAGTTTAAGGTATGTGGGTTGATCCTTGACTTCCTTTCAATAAAGGAGACCCAAAATTATTTTTAAGCAATCTCATGGATTTCTAGTTACTTTAAATTTTGGGTTTTGAAGATTATGAATCCTAAAGTTCTAATAATGCATGAGTAGTATTTATTTGATGATTTTAATGTGATTTAAACTATTATATAAGGATTTTCATTGGGGTTTATGGAATTTCAAGTATGAATGTCCCCTTTAAGACTTCCAAAAGCATGGGTGATTACAATATGAATTTAAATGTAGATTTAATTATGTTTTCGATTAAAATTCTTATTATATTGTTGATTTTTGATTGAATCCTAATTACTCATGCCATTCTGTCATTGTCCATAGCATATGCATTCATGTACATGGATCAGTTTGAGAAATTATGTTATGTGTTAATCCCAATAATCTTCTATGATATTGGTTTGAAAAATGTTGGTTATGACAATATTGTGATCACATATATGTAACACTCCAATTTTGTTTTTAGCTAAGACCGAGTCATCCTTCATATAATATAGTATTTTAGTTGTGGATTCTTAATTGAGCATAGATGTTAAAGTCAATTTCTTAGTATGGGAATAGAATTGGAGTTGATATGAGATCGTAGTTCTAATGTATGATTGTATAAACGTTAGGTGAATCAATGACTTGTAAGTTGTATATACGTATTAGGATCAATTTCTAAGTACTTAAAGTATATTAGGTGTGATTTAGAGTTATAAGGGATCTTTTACATCAAGCCAAGTTCAAAGAATTTTTAGCAACTAAGTTTTCGTATGAGTCGATAAAAGGGTCTACTTCAAATGACCATATCTCCTAATATATAATGAGTTAGAAGACCTATAACATATCAAATCAAATATATTCGAATTATCTTTCGAACGCATCTAATTTTGCGTTAATTGAAGTTCGGAGTAGAAAGTTATGACCATTTTAGTGAAGGAGTGTAGAGCTGTCCGAAGGTCCACGCCGAGAGCGCGTCGTGGACCCGATGCGAACCCTAATTGGATGAGTTAATGACGTGTTTTTATATAATTTGAGGGTATTTTTATCCTAAAATCTTTGGGAATCTATTTATGGTCCTCAAAACATATAAAACATCAGTTTTCATAATCAAAAACTCTCTCTCTTCTCTCCTAAACATAAACGCTCAAGAATCATCAAGAAAATCATCAAGTTAGGATTAGCTTCCAAGATTC
>JAOTQR010077694.1:0-44529 GCA_025774065.1 Solanum ossicruentum | reverse complement strand
AATATCGGGAATGATGGGCTTCTTCCATTATCCTCTTTCATAATCCATTAATATCAGGCACACATAATCTATTTTGGCAATAAAGTACCCCATTTTATGTAAGGTCAAATCCCTTTATCATACCCTGACTCACTTTTTCCTCAAGCTGTCATAGAACAGGATCCTCGAACTGTGTTTCCTTCACCTCCATTACTATTGAAGATGCTGCTGCATTATGTACAATAACCCTTTCCTTTGGAGTTTCAAGAAGGCGAACTCCCAAACTAGCTAGCTGATGTAGATCCTTCGCCACTCCTTGATTCACCATAGCTTGGCCACAAGTATTCATGGTTGCATTATGACTCAGACCATCGGCTACCACATTTGCCTACCCCGGGTAGTAAAGTATAGCAACGTCATAATCCTTTACTAGCTCTACCCATCTCCGCTATCTTAAGTTTAGGTCTTCTGCTTAAAGATGTATTGCATGCTTTTATGATTAGCATATACATCAACGTGAACCTCATACAAATAGTGGCACCATATTTTCAGAGCAAATACCACCACTTCTAGCTCAAGATCATGTGTTGGATAGTTTTTCTTATATGGTCATAGTTGTCTAGATGCATAAGCATTTATCCTACCATGTTGTGTTAGTACACACCCTAAGCCAACTCATGAAGCATCACAATACACTGCATACCCCTCGATGCCTTCTGGGACTACTAGCACAAGTGTAGAAGTTAGCTTATTTTTCAACTTCTTTAAGCTCCTTTCACATGCATCATTCCACTGGAACTTGGTCGCCTTATGTGTCAACTTTATTAGAGGTGCAGAAATAAAAGAAAAACCTTCAACAAACCTCCTGTAATAACCTGCCAAACCTACGAAGCTCCGAACTTCTGTGGGTGTTGTTGGTCTTGGCCAATCTTTCACAGCCTCTATCTTTTGTGAATCAATCCTTATTCCCTAATCAGACACAATATGACCCCAAGAATGCCACTGATTTTAGCCAAAATTCACATTTAGAAAACTTAGCATACAACTGTCGATCACGAAGTACCTGTAACACTTGTATTAAGTGATTTGCGTGGCCCTCTTCTGATCTTGAATATACCAAAATGTCATCTATAAATACTATCACGAACAAATCCAAGAATGGCTTACGTACCCTATTTATTAGATCCATAAAACTGCTGGTGCATTTGTTAGCCGAAATGACAAAACAAGAAATTCAAAGTGACCATAGTGATTTCTGAAAGTAGTCTTAGGTATATCTTTCTCCTTCACCCTCACATGGTGATTACCTGATCTCAAATCAATTTTTGAAAAACATTTGGCACCCTGTAACTGATCAAATAAATCGTCAATCCTGGAGAAGGGGTATTTATTCTTAATTGTCACCCTATCAATTGTCGATAGTCGATATACATTCTCAAGGTGCCATGCTTTTTGCGTACAAATAACACTGGTGCACCCAAAGGAGACATACTAGGTCTTATCAAACCCTTCTCCAATAAGTCTTTTAACTACTCTTTTAATTCACGTAATTCTGCCGGGGCCATTCTATATGGAGGGATGTAAATAGGTTGAGTTCTTGGAAGTAAGTCAATACCAAAATCTACTTCTTATTCTGGAGGTAAGCCTGGAAGTTCTTCAGGAAACACATCAACGAGTTCATCCACTATTGGAATAGATTGAAGGGTTGCTGATTCTGCCTCCATATCCCTCACCCTAACTAAATGACATATATACCCCTTAGGTATCATCTTTCTGGCATTAAAATAAGAGATAAACTTACTCTTTGGAGCCCCAATACTGCCTTCCCATTCAAGAACTGGCTCATTAGGAAAGTGGAAGTACACTGTCTTAGTTCGGCTATCCACGGTGGCATCGCAAGAAGCTAACCAATTCATGCCAATTATTACATCAAATTCCACGATTTCTAGCTCAATAAGGTCATCCAATGTGTCACGATCACAAATAGTTACTACACAATCATAATAAATCCTTCTATCTATAATAGATTTGTTGATTAGTGTGGACACTTCAAATGGTTTGTTCAATAATTTGGGTGTTCTCTTAAGCTTCCCAGCAACTGGTGGGATAATGTATGATAGTATAGAACCAGGGTTAATTAATATACATACATTATGTTAAAAGATGGACAATATACCTGTGACCACATCGGGTGAAGCTTCCAAATTTTACCAACTCCCTAGAGCATAAGTGCGATTCTAGACTCCGCTAGAGTTAGCTGCCCCTCTAACACCTCTACATGACCCATAGGTGCTTGTTGACCCCTACCTAATGGAGGAACTGACGATGATGATGCAACAGTTGATCCAGTAGCTTTTTCTATATCACCTATACGTCTCCTCAGGCAATCTCTCATCATATGCCCTGGTGCACCACACCAATAACAAGAGCTGTACCAACATGACATATACCTGAATGACTTCTTCCACACTATTTTCAAGGCTACGTAGGGTTCATTTGCTGACCTGTTGAATATCCTATTGTTCGTGTACTTCTAGGTCCTTGAAGTTGTGGTAGAGAACTGGCTGCAAAGTAGGAGGATGATGGCCTAGGCGGTCTATTAGAAAATCGAGACCTAAGCTCACCTTCAGGTGATGTAAACTGACCTGTAGACCTGTCCTTCTTGGACTGCGCCCATTCTAACTCTTGTGTCCTTCTCCTTTGCCTCTGATCCTCTAATTTCTGTGCAAAAGCTTGCATTCTTGATATGTCCATGTCTTTGTTCAAGGAAGCAATAGTACAGTCTCTAACCAAATATGTATCCAATCTATCCACATATTGATGAACTCTATCTACCATAGTAACAACTACCTTCAGAGCATATCAGGCTAGAGAATTAAATTGAAGGCTATACTCCCTCATGCTCATATTGTCTTGGTGGAGATTCAAGAACTAATCTGCACGGGCCTCTCGGATCTCTAAGTCAAGAGATACCTCTTTGAACTCCTTCCAGGTAGTTGGGGGGTGCATATATACCCTTAGATTGCTTCCAAGATTCATACCACAATATAGCCATACCCTTTAAACTATATATCACTAACTTGACAGCTTCTGTACCACTCACATACATAACATCTAAAGTACGCTGAATGTAACCAATAAATTCTTGGGGATCTTCATTAGGATATAACCCAGTAAAGGATGGAGGGTCCAAATTAAGAAAATCACATATCCTTGTGCCAGTTGCCCGATTCGCACCACCTGCACCCATAACTGGACCTTTTTGTCTTTGACCTTGGCTAGCAACTATACGAGTCAATAATTGGACTGCATTTCTCAGATCCTGCATGGTAGCATCGATAGGAGGTTCTGGGGGAATTTCACTACTTCCGGGTTCATCAAGAACTAAAGGAGTTGGAGATGTCTATGACAGAGACTCCTCTTGAACCTCATTTCGTTGTCTTGCCTGACTGGGTATACCAACCACCACTTCTACTCCCTTCCCTTTACATTTGTTTTGCCTGGTTTCTTCCATACTTGATGTATAAAACAATTTAGGAGTTAGACATAATGCACCTATTACACTTGGTTCTATGGCACGATCTAAAGAATGAAAAGAAAGTAACAACTCCTAAATGACACGTAGCCTCCTGCTTATAAATGTGCTGCACAACTAATTGATAAACAAGATTCTACATAGACACGGCATTGTAGACTCCCTAGGATGACCCGCTCTGATACCACTTCTATCACACCCAAAGTTCTGTTAAGGCAGACCGGTACCTATTGCTAATGAGGCTCGGGAGAACCAACTTGTATTCATGCGCTTTCTATATATATTATAAGGGATTTATACACTTGACATGCCTTTACGAGAATAAACTGTGATAACAAGCCAAAATGAAATGCATATGGCTAGGCCGTTGGGGCCACGGTGTTTAAAGTATGAGACATGACCACATATTAATTAACATAGTCCACAAACCCACTAGATAAGAAAATGTATTTGATAAGGGTCGGGATGAGCCCCGCCTCGACTAATTGTACAATACAAAAATATAAGCTCTAGACACACAAAGCTCTAAAGCAACCTTGAGCTTGGTAACAGTAGCTAGATATCCTGTATTCCTACTGGGGAGATCTACTAGTACCTGTACCTGTAGCATGAAATGCAGGTCCCCCATAAGGGACATCAGTACAAGTTAATGTACTAAATATGTAAGGCAGGAAATACTATAAATGAAGCAACAACTCAAATGGAACTATGCACTAATGTAGGATAAGCGACCACTTTTAGTTATATTATGGGATCATGTACTTTATGTTCTTTTTATTACTTTACCTTTATTGTATAATATGTGCACAACATATAATACAAATGACCAGCTGATCAATATTAAATCTATATCAAGATCGACCCTGGCTAGGCTTTTCCTTTAACCCCTTGGGCTAACCCCCATGATAGGATCAACCCTGACTAGGTGATTCTTCCACCCCTCAGGTTACCACCCATCAATAAACAATATACTTTACTTTATCTTTCAATTACCTTTAAGATGATTCTTTTGGTGGTCGTAATATTGGAGCTGTAGGACTGTAAATACAACATATGACATGCAAATAATCACAAAAGACAACACTGCAATGAAAGGAGTAAGTTACACAAATAATGAAATGCATATGAGGTAGAACAACACATGAACCTTTTTTTTAGTAGAATGAATTAGTGTATCTTAGTATCCAAGTATGTATACAGATTTAAAGGTGACTATGTATAGGATCATATGAACATGTGAAAGAGTTGAGACATGATTAATAGTTGTGACAGAGTTAGTAAATGCCTTTATGTGCCAAGGAGGGGTCTCTATTTCATCCCAAATAATACAAAATCAAGTAGCCTTACATACCTCGCTGTACGACCTCGCTATTACCTCGAGATACCTTCCCTTCCTCCAAATATTTATCTATAATATAGTAGGTGATAAAACTAGCATCAACAGTCAATAGATAATCTTGGCAGCCTAATCTTATAAAAAAAAATAACATACGGGCAACAAGGGTATAATTGTAAACCCGAGCGTATTCTTTCAACCTTTCCGCCACTAACCGTACTTTCTAATAAACATTATCATATACATATCATGTGCAGCCTGTTTTAGTGCCACAACAGTCTTACAACATCCCACAAATAACAACACACAACAATTCTACGCAACAAACAAATAGGCGGCATAACGTTACACCCCTTCACTATATTTTGACGTCAACAATCCCAAACCTTTTTCAACTTTAACCAAATTTCACTCAACACATATATACATAAAAAAAAGCCTTAAAATATTCTTATAATAGTATCAAAGTAGTCATGAAGGACGTAATGTAACAGCCTTCCATCCATCAGCCCACAAGTTCCTACTAGGAACACAATTGTGATATCCTATAAGGACTTGCTTTTGCGGACTGTGAAAGTGGTGCAACAGCCTTTATACATCACTATAGAACCAATACTCATTAAGAATAGTATCCTACCTTCATAATAAATCCAAACAAAAAGAGAAAATCTTCCAAATAAACAAGAGAAAATGTTTAACAATCTTCGAACACATGCTGTCCAAAATTTTCAGCATATACCTAACCAACATAGTCTCTAATTTTTGATGAAGAAATCTTACTAAATGCAAAACTATAATCACTTAACTTTACCTTAAAGGTGTAGGGCTTCTCCAAGAACACTAAAAGTCTCTTGTGGCTGCTTGTAATGTCAAGAAAGATTTGAGAGAAAATTTGGAAGACAATCTGATATTTTTTTTTTGTTCAAGTTAGAATGGCTTATGGGAGCTGTTTTAAACCCTTTTTAAAGGGGGACTTTGGCCTACCTACTAAGGAATTTCTGGCCTTACTTTACTAAGTTGGTGATTCATCTTCTTTCCCCTTTCACTTGGGCCTTATTGGGTTCAAATTGGTTGGGCCTGGGCTACCCATTTTTTCCTTTTCTCCTTGCTTAGTTTTAGGCCTAATTAGTCAAGTGGATTGTTATATACTTGGACCCTTTTAGTATTCATATTGGGCTGTAAGTATTGTCCACTTATGATGGTAAAACATGGGCTAAAGTTTCACTCTTAACACGGACTTTATTCATAATCGAAATTGGACAAATTCGACGTCGGCCCTCGTCTCCATTTAGCTAGCAAATTTAAGCTAAGCAAGTAGGTGACTCACCTGCTAGCTTATTAAGTCCTACAAGAACCTCACTTCTCTCACTTCATTTAAAGTCGTGATCTCTTCCATTTGACTTAAAACTTATTTGCACTCAACCCTCTTCAGCGTTAGACATACATATCTCCCTCTAATTTGATATTCAAGCACTTTTAAAAATTGGCGCTAATTTGAAAAATCATATCATGTTTCATTTGCATAGAACTAGTTTTGTAAGATGTGGGGTGTTACAGCACAAATGGATTGGATGTCAGCGTGGACTATCTTCAAGGGTCCATACTCCTTTCCTTAAACTACATGCCACCATAAGATTACGATTATTACCCTTGATATACTAGTAGATCATCTAGTGCACTTTATCATGAAATCCTTTTCAAATTGGGTCATGTTCCCGTAAGAAGTGTTGCTTCACATGAAGTTGTTCATGTTTCCATAAGGTGAAGTATGGTTTATCTTGGCAAGTAGACCACCTCTTTACCGATGAGGGGTATTCATCGAGATTCCAAGCTATAGCTCACTTGGTCTTATTTATGTTTGTTAAGGTCTCATCCCACACATGTATGATATATAAAACACAAGTTGAATGATTTACAAGTATGTACTATTACAAGCGTCGATCATGCATGCCATATTCAGATTATATGTTCATTTCTTATGATTATGCATTTTGAATATATCGGCTTGTGTCTTTGTTGCTTTGCATCCCACATGCTTAGTATATTTAAACATACTAATACATACTCTATGTCTACATGATATTACCATGTAGGGACTGGAGCTCCTTTTGATCATCCTCCACGTTGCTAGTTCGGTACTTTGGAGAAAAGCATTGGTGAGTCCTTACGTCTGAAGACACTATCTATGTTACTCTTGCTATGTTGAGACTTCTTTATGTTAGACACTTGCTATTATAAAGGTGAGCCTGAGAAGTGTCTTGGCCCCCGCCCTATTCTAAGTTAGAAGTGTTGTTGGATACTATACTATGTTCTGTTATGTGTGATGTTGACTCTTTTCTGCTTTATGAATATCAAAGACTTCCCTTATTCCATCTTCCCCTATTAATTATGTCTTGCTGATGCTTATTTTGCTTTCTCGACCAAGGATATGTGAATGATATGCTAAGAGGCTTGTTTGAGGTCCTCTCTGGTACCCTATTCGCCGTGTCACATCTAGGCCCTAGGCATGGGTCGTGACAAGCTTGGGGTCCCCTCAGGTTCCCCATTCGCCATCTCCTCCCTTTAGTTGCTCTTTTTAAACCATAGGCCTCCTTCTTCCCTTCTAGACTTAGAATACTTCTACAAAATAAAAGAGTTGTTAATACTCAAGTCTCCTTCCTCTTTTCCACACCACAAAACTCACCCTTAAGACAAAAAAGTTTGAGCTGCCACAGTCAACTTTACCTGAAGAATCAATGAAAGATTCAATGTTTGATGAAAGAGGAGTTGATGGTTTCACTATCAGGTGGAATCCCACATTTAAGAAAAGCTTGCTTCTTGAATCCTATCATTTCTACCGTTGAAGGTCCAACTTTGAAACTTCCATCGATTCCCTTCCCATCCGAATCTAATTGTCCATTGGATGTTGCCTTCGATGGATGTAACAGATTGAGGGATCAACAAAAAAATTGAGTATGTGAGTTGAAAGGATGGAACGTAACCATCACCATATATGGAAAGCTGTTGGAATATATGAAGCAGTCACGAGGTCTGTTTATAAAGTCCACACAGATAAGAAAATTATTTTTGGGTTGGTAGAAAGGTGGTGTTGTGAGACCAACACTTGTTTTTCCATGATGTGAAGCTACTATCACTCTCGAAGAGATGATGCTTTCGGGAGGGTTTTATGTTTTTGGTGACCTTGTTTGGTCCCCCTTTCAATCCCCTTATTTGGTAGTGATTCAAGAAAATCTTGAGAAAATCAAGAAACAAATTGATTGGAAAGAAGGATAATAATCATACTAGGTGGTTGAAGCGTTTCATGAACACTGGTAGCAATTATAGACATGAAGCTTTACTTTCTCTTTGGTTGTCATAATTTGTGTTTCCAGGTAAAGTTGAAACGCCCCAAATATGTGCTTCGAAAATGCCCGTAATCATAATTTTTATATATCTCAAAATTTATATGTGATATCAAACATCCAACTTCATACTCTCAATCAGGGGGGAAAATTGAGTGGGAAATAGGTATAACCTCGATTTTAGAGGACCCATAACGAAAACTAATTTTCACTAATTTTTCCTTATCTAGTGTCTATTCGTTCCTTACATGTGACGTGCTAGGGGTGCGGAGTAGTACAAATTGGGCCTGCACGATGGTCCACATCATGGACCAGACGTGGACCAGTATTAGATTTTCCTCAATTTTTCATTTCGGGACAAGGGTATTGGGGTCATAGACCCATGCCCACTTATGCGTGAAAACACCTATACATAGCCATTTTTCAACTCTATATCACTCAGGACCCTCTCAAAACTCTCTCCATGACTTAACCAAATATCTCATTCAAATTTCAAGGATTTCAAGCCTAACATTGGAACTCAAGGATTCTCTTCAAGATCCATGTTCTCTTCATGATCAACTCAAGATAACTGAAGTTTGAGGTGTATGGGTTTTATCCATTGGGTACTTTCAACCATGGAGTCCAACCTTCCTTTCTAAGAAATTTCATGTTCTCAAGCTGTATCATTTATGGGTATCTCTTATTATGGATTTTGATAATAAATTATGTTGGGTTTTATCATGAAATGTTGATTGATTATGCATGTCTATCTACTTCAACCTTAAACTATGAATTGGTTTTGTTTATTGAGTCTATGCATGTTTTGGGCTATAAAACTATAATTTATTAGAATATTTGAATATGGATTGCAAAGTATATTACATGAGGGTTTTACTAAATGTTTGTGGGTTGATTTACATTGAGTTTTCTCATATTATTTCACTCTTGAATTGCATGATTTTGAACTAGCATTACACAACCACCAAGTGTTTAATAAAATGTCTTGACAAGGATTCTCAAGTTATTGATGAACTACTACATGATTTATAAGTCAAGTAACTTCATGATTATTAAGGAATTGTATGTATGCATTGAATTCATGAAAAGTATCTATAGTTTTACAAGTTGACCACATCATGTTGAGGCAATAACATGCCTCAACCAACTTATGTAGGGGGTGACATGCCTCAACTACCTTGTTGGAGGGTGACATGCCCATACTACCATGTTGAGGGGTAGATAGCTAGACCACCTTGTTGGGTGGTGACATGCCCACACTACCATGTTGAGGGGTAGATACCTCGACCACCTTGTTAGGGGGTGAAATGAGCATACAACCATGTTAAGGGGTGGATACCTCAATCACCTTCCAACAGGGTGACATGCCTTGGATTCCAAGTAATATCTTGCTTGGTCTATTTTGGTTATCGTCTCTTCCTACATATGTAAATCTATTTTTGCAAGTTATAAGATTTACAAGCATGTTTCACTTCAAGCATTTATCATGCATGCCATATTGATATTATACTTATCCATTGCTTATGATTATGCATTTTGACTATGTTGGCTTATGTCTTGCTGCATCACATCCTACATTCTTAGTGCATTCAAACGTACTAACACATACCCTATGCCTACATAGTGTTACCATGTAGGAACTGGAGCATCTCTCGATGATCCTCCATGTGGCTAGTTTTCGCATTTCGGATGATAAGCTTTAGTAGTCGTCAAGTCCAGGGACACTATGTATGCTACTCTTACTATTTGATATCTCTTTATATTGAACACTTGATAGTATGAGGGTGAGCCTAGAAAGTGTCTTGGCCCCGCTCCAATCTATGTTAGAGGTATTGTTGGAACAATTGATGTACTTATGCTATGAGCTTAACTCTTGAGTATTCTATGATTATCAAAGACTTCTTTTAGTCCCATTTCCCTTATTTATATCTCTTGTTGTTGTTATTATGCTTCAGTGACCAAGAATGTGTGATTGATGTGCTAAGAGGCTTGTTTGGGATTCCTTCGGGTTCTCATTCGCCGTGTCACGTCTAGGCCCTAGGATCGGATCATGACAAAAGTGGAGGGACCTGCTTCCTCTGTTGTAGTCAATTTCACAAGAGGCATTCGATTAGCATATACACCTATTGTTCTTACTAGAATATATAAGGATTTGGGTTATTTCAAATTAGCAATGATAGTGGATTCATCAACTAGGAATTGAGACAGAGTTGATTTGAGGTCGCCGATGTTCTTTTTTCATTTTTGGGCCTGGGAGAGGTTGGTATCTTTTCGGCCATAGCTGGCTCAGAATTACAATATGGATAGTGGTGTGAGAATAAGTTGATGGCACAATGTGATACAATTGGGTGTAATTAATGTGAGGACTACTATTGACTCTTCTGGAGGGTTGTTTAATGGAGGCCATACACTTTGGCTGTGGAAGGTTGGTTGAATTAACAATTTTATAAAGAAAAAGAAGAGTGGGCAATGGTTGAAGGGTGAGTCTTTCATTCGATGCTTAAGGGCATCTGAGCTTGTTTGATTTGGTTGTTAAGAGCCCTATCATCCAACTCAAGTAGCAATGCAATTCGGATATGATCAAGACTTCCCTAAATGGATTCCTTCCTCATCTTCAAGTGCAGAACTTGCTTGGATCAACTATAGCTAACCCATTGATTCTGGTTTGAGGTTATACTATCTAGCTAGGCTTTTTGAAGAAGATGTACCTACATGGTTTTTGAAGTGGTGGGGAAAGGAAATATTATGTCTAGCCGATGGAATGGAAACATATGGGTATGTTTCTAATCTACGAACTGAGTACCCTGTTGTTCCTCCTGGTTCCTCTCCCATGTTAAAGAAAATGAAAATAGAAACTCTTCTAGATGTCCTTTGTTAGTTGGCTAATTCAAAAGTCAGTGTCGTTAGTCTACATGTCTTTTATTTTTTAGCTTTAAGAATCCTAATAAGTTTATATTAGTCAATTAGCAGGTCACGGGATAGTGCTCAGCTAGTGCCTATTTATTCTCTCTAGATTATTATTTTTCAAGTACTATTTAAAGTCTTGTATTGTTGTTATGTGAAAGCAATAAAAAGAAAAGAAATTTTGTTTCCAAAAATCTTATTCGAACAGTTGCTTCTCTCTTTTTCCAACATTCTCCATATCAGAGCTTTGTTGCTAGTTCGAGATCTATCCTTTCCTCAAGCAAGGATTGGCATAATAAGAGAGAGAGAGAAAAATAGAGAAACACTATGATATTTTCTTTTGAAGAGAAATTAGAAAACTTCCAAGGTGGGAAACAAAATAAGCTTATTCTTCTACTTAGGTGCTCTTGTAACTATCTCAGCTTTAGTGAAACTTTTTTACTTGAATTATGTTTCAATTCACTGGTTTACTTTCCAGATTGCCAAATGTTTTGTTTATTAGCAAATATGCATAGCCCTCATTTGGCTCTATGAACCACTCTTATTGAACATGACAGTTTTTTGCCTGGTGTTTGTGGCTTTTGCAAATGCAAAGTCAAGATTATAGATATTTTTCCTATGCTAAACTTTTTGGAGTTTGAGTCGTAATTTTGTGTCACATCCCAAAATATCTCCCAGATGTGACTGGTACCCTCCCACACCATTTTTCGAGCGGACAAAATATTCATACACACCTAAACTATCCAAGTACTAAGAATATAATATGTGCAACTCCAAAACTCATCAATACTCATAATAGTAGAGTAACTAACAAACCAAAATCACATATCAATTTATGAAAGGAAAATGTCATTTAACAAAATATTTCTAGCCCATATCCCTCAATAAGGTCATACAACATCTAATATAGTGATATGATTTTAACTGTCGGGCGTACAAACCCCCAAAAAGAAGAAAACATAAACCATAATAGATAGAGCTGAAGTAGTAGCCTCCATGAATAATGCTAATGCTCACCTTAGAAACAAAGTTCACAGAAATGAACTCGTCTACCACAAGTCTCACCTCTGCAACAGTATCTGCATTGACATGCAAAAATGGAGTGAGCTATATATAAATATAACCTAATAAGTTCCTAGACTCGCTACTTTAATACCTCTAGAACAAGAGCTATAAAATACATCTGCACAACGGATATACATAAAAAATTTGCACATGAATATACTTCATAATAAGCTCAATAAGTTCAAACAAATGTTCAAAAAGGGTCTCTATATGTATCAATTCAATGCACACTTAAAAACTTGTCATAAGCTACAATGAAGTAGATCAACCCATTACCACGTCAAGTCCATGACAACATGTATAATGCTCTTAAAGTATACTATGACAACATGTACAAAGTCCCTATCATCTTACAGCAGTATGGGTATGCCTTTAACATATTACGACAGTTATGTATGCTGTTTGTAACCACATTACAGTAAGAAAGAAGGATATCAAGCATCACACCACCTATGAATCATGACAATATTCGATATTCTTCTCAAAAATATTATAGTTAGGGCTGATAAAGAAAACATTAGCTCTGTCAAGCACATGCTTGTCCCAACGCATACACTAGATAGAGAAAAATATTTTTTTTACAAAGTTTATTTGGAAAGCAAGCACGAAAGCTTACAGTCTCACTTACCTTATAAATGACAAGTTCCACAACCTCACACACGTAGAAGACCCACCAAAACAACCCCTAGTTGCCTCAGTATATGAAAAAGATGTTAATTATCGATATCAATTATGTCGGCCAAACTCAAGTCTCAAATTCCTAGTCTTCAAGTTTAGGATTGAACCCTGATACCAGATACCTTAGACTATAAATTAAAAGTAAAGGTATTCTTAATCTCATTGTTAGACCTAATTGGTAAAAATTCTGGTAAATATATTTTCAATTAGCAAGAACATACAACAACAAGAAAATATCTGTACTTTATCTTCCAAAACAACATTACAAAAACCAAGTTGATACAGTGTATGAATTTCTTAAAATAGCCTTGATGAACTGCGGACTTTCTTCAAAAGCAAGAACGAAAGAACAAAAAAAAGTTGCCTTAGTATATTGTCTTTACTGCATGCGTAGAGAAGGAATATGTTATCTCTGCTACATGCGCAGAGAAGAAAAAGAAAAGGGGTTGATCGCTTCTTTTCTATTTTTTTAAAAAATTCGTTAATTAAAATTTCTAGTGGTTAAAATTTATCAGTTAACCTTTCATTAAAAAAGTTAGGTTTATTACACTCTCCCCACTTAAAATAACTTTCGTACTCGAACGAGTCTACACTTATACTTGAAGTGTCAAATAGGTGAGGATATCTCTCTCAGATGTCTACCTCGGACTCCCAAATAGCCTCTTCGGTTGGATGATTATGCCATAACACTTTCACTAAAACAATGTTCTTCAACCTTAATTGCCTTAATTGCCTATCCAGAATAGATATTGGACATTCCTCATATGCTAAATTCTCATCAAGCTCCATAACTTCTTGATTAAACTTATGGCTATCATCACGAACATATCATTGAAGCATGGACATGCAAAATATGGGATGTACAATAAAGCAAATCGGTATGCCACCAATCCAATCAGATCTAAAATCTCAGAAGGACCAATATATCTAGGACTCAACTTACCTTTCCGACCAAATGTCATAACTCCCTTCATAGGAGAAACTTTCAAAATGACCTTTTCACCCTTAATGAACCCCACTTCACGGACTTTCTTATCTATATAAGATATCTATCTACTTTGTGTTGTTCAAAGCTGTTCTCGTATCACTGCAACTTTCGCTAAGGCTTGTTGAACCAAATCTAGACCTAGTAATTATGCTTTGCCAGGTTCAGACCACTCAATTAGTGATCGACACTTACGACTATATAGAGACTCATATGATGCCATCTGTATACTTGATATGTAGCCATTATCATAAGCAAACTCACCTAATGGTAATTGATGGTCCCAATGTCCACCAAAATCAATCTCGCTGGCTCTATGAAGCTGAACTATCTCTCGAAGGTAAATGTCTGTTAATTTCTTTGCGATATAAGTAACCGGAATTGGTATGAAATGAGCAGATTTTGTGAGTTTATCTACAATCAGCCAAATGGAGTCATGCTTCTTGAAAGTATTCGGCAATCCGATAACAAACTCCATAGTAATCTTTTCACATTTCCAGTCTGGAATAATTAAGTTTTGCATTACTCCACAAGGTTTTTGATGTTGATGCTTGACCTATTGTCAATTTGAACAAATTCATATGTTTCCGCCAGTAGAAACCACACAAGTCTTGACACATTTTTGAAGCACCTGGATCGTTGGAGCATTGCGAGCCTTGAGCTTCTTCAAGTATTAGTCTCTTTACTCCACCCACCATAGGAATGCACAATCTACTATGTCCACGTAGAACACCCTAGCCATCAATTGAGAACAATATCACCCCTCCATTCTGCACTTAATTTCATAATGTAGCAAGTTGGGGATCGTCAAATTGGCAAGCCTTGGCTTCTCAAACTAAGGATGATTGCACCACCATACCTGCAACATACCTAACAGGAAATGTATGATCAATTTGAACTCCCTAATTGGCTAAAGACTAAATACCCCTAGCCGTAGGTCTCTTTTCAACAGTAACCAAAGATAAGTTTCCCATAGACTTTCTACTCAAAGCATCTTTCACCATATTCGCCTTTCCAAGATGATATAAGATAGTAAGATCATAATCTTTAAGTAGCTCCAACCATCGTTGTTGCCTCAAATTCAAATCCCTTTTCTTGAATATATAGTGAAAACTTTTGTGATCAGTATAGACTTCACACAACTCACCATAAAGGTGGTGATGCCATATCTTGAGAGTAAATATAATGGTGGCCAACTCTAAGTCATGTTTCAAATAATTCTTGACACGAATTTTTAGTTGTCGAGAAGAAAATGCTACCACTTTACCATTTTGCACTAAGACACCACCTAATCGACTCTAGACGCATCAAATAAATTATGAAACCACCCGCTGTCGTAGGTTAGGTCAAAATAAGAGTTGTGGTCAATGTAGTCTTTAATTTCTAGAAACTCTCTTCAAATTCATCTGACCACTGAAAGATCACACCCTTCAGAGTTAAAATGTGTCAATGTAGCAGCAATCTTTGACCCTCCACAAACCATCTTTAATATCGAGCTATCCCCAAGAAATTGTGTATCTCCGTAGGAGTATTACATTGTGGCCAATCCCAAACAACTTCTACCTTTCTTGGATCAACTTGAATCACATCTCGTGACACCACGTGTCCTAAAAAGGAACTTTTCTCAACCAAAATTCACATTTTGAGAACTTAGAATAAAGCTTTCATTCTCCAAGTGACTGTAAGACAATTCTCAAATGATGTTCATGCTTAGCCTCATCTCGATAATAGACCAAAATATCATCAATGAATACAATCACAAACTTATCTAAGTATGGCCTGTACACCTTGTTCATGAGGTCCATAAATGTTGCAAGTGCGTTAGTCAACCCAAATGACATCAGCAAAAATTCAAAGTGTCCACACCTTATTCAAAAGGCTTCCGTTGAGATATCTTTAGTCTTTATTCTCAGTTGATGATAACTTGATCTAAAATCAATTTTGGAAAAGTAAGTAGCACCCTGAAACTAATCTAATAGATTATCAATACAAGGCAACATATGTTTATTCTTTATTATTTCCTTATTCATCTGCCTATGGTCAATGCACATTCTCATCGTGCCATCTTTCTTTTTCATAAATAAAATTGGGGCACCCCAAGGTGATACGCTAGGCCACATGAACCCCATGTTGAGCTGACGCTCATAGTAAAAAGCATATAATAAAAGAAAGAGAGTCTTTGCATAATATCAGATCTAAAGATATCGTCCTCAGAGTTGAGGACTCACCAACATACTTCAAAGATAGTACTAGCCACGTGGAGTAGGGAGATGATCAAGTGGAATTCTAGTTCCTACATGGTAACATCATCTAGGCATAGAGAATGCATTAGTAAGTTTGAATGTACTAAGCATATAGGATACAATGCAACAAGAGATAGGCAACATAAACAAAATGCGGTCATATAGGCAATGGATGAGCATAGTAACAATATAGCATGTAAAAATGATTCTTGCAGTAAAACATGCTTATATAGAACATATTACATGTGTGGGAAGAGATCATCATAATAGAGACCAAGGCCTACCACCCCCTTGGCGAAGAGATTGAGGTACAAACGAGCCAACATGGTTGCATGGGCCTACTACCCTCCAAGCGAGTCGATTGAGGTGCAAACCCCCCAACATAGTTGTATGGGCCTACCAGTCCCCGAGCGAGGTGATTGAGGCAAAAACCCCCCAACATGGTTGCACGAGCCTACAATCCCCTGAGAGAGGCAATTGAGGTACAAACCCCACAACATGGTCCACGAGCCTGGTACCACCCGAGCAAGGCGATTAAAGTACAAATCCCCCAACATAGTTATTCGGGCCTATAACCCCCGAAACGAGGAATGGTCACCTTGCAACAGTATAGATACCATTCATGAAATCAACACATGTATACATTCTTTTCATCTTCATAAAGTCACCTAACTCATATGTCATGCATTAGACCTTCAATAACTCAAGAAATCATAATAAAAAATTTTATCAAACACTTGATGGGTGTGTAATGCTAGTACAAAATCATGCAATTCAAGACAGAAATCATGTAAGAAAATCAGTGTAAAACCACCCACAAACACTTGGTAATACCCTTACGCAAGATACATCAAAACCCCTCATCAAATAACATAGTGGATCATAGATTCATAGCTCAAAACATGCTTAAAAGTCATAATTTTATGAAACCCCAACATAGTTTATAACCAAATTCATAATAAGTAACAAGTAAATCAACTTAAAAACATGCAATTTATGTGAAAAGGAAGGTTGGGCACCATAGGTGAAAGGACCCAATGGTTGAAATCCACATACCTCAACTTTTGAGATTTCCATGATGAAGATTTAGTTGAAAAGTTGAAGCTTGAATGAAATCCTTAGATGCAGAATGAGATTTGGACACTTGAATTTTGCGCGAAATATTTGTCTAAGTGTTAGAGAGGATTTTGGGGAATGTCTTGTATGATATGGAGTTGAAATATGACTAAGTGTAAGTTTTTTATGCATGTAAAGGCTTAGTGCCAAGACCCAAAGGCCTTGGACTGAAACAAGAAAACTGGCACAAAATAACATATTTCCACGATGCGGAGCAAACGCGTACCCCTACTAGAATTGCAAAATTGGTGAAATTTGTTTTTCGCTATGGGTCTCCTAAAATTCAGGTTATACCCATGTCCCACTCAATTTTTCCCCTTGATGAAGAATATAAAGTCGCATTTTTAATATCACATACGAATTTTTAGATATATGGAAATTACGATTATGGGTACTTCCGAGGCATATTTTCGGGCACTTTTTGAGGTTGTTTCAATATCTCCCCCCTTAAGAACATTCATCCCCGAATGTCAAATAAATGTATAAAAAAGAAATAATCAAGATGATTTCAACCCACACAAGGATGCAACAATGCACTTAAACATCATTTCAAAAATCTCAACATAAATGTCAAAATCACCATGAACTTGTCAATTTAAACATGAATGTATGCAAATGACATGAGGGCTGAAATTGAAGACTTGAAATTACATAGGGGACTTGAATTAGTACCTTAGGCTTGAGTATATGGAAGACATAGGGATATCGCTTTTTCATGTCCACCTGAGCTTCCCATATGGCACTTTCAACTTGTTGATCCCTCCAAAGGACCTTAACGGAGGCTACATCCTTATTCTCAACCTCTTCACTTGTCTATCCAAAATTTCTACCGGAACATCTTCATAAGTCATGTTGTCTTTTACAACACCCAAAATATCCAATGACGCAATAGTACTTAGGTCACCCACACACTTCCTCAACATAGACACATGGAAGAGCAAATGAACTAAGTCCCTTTCACTAGGCAACTCCAACTCATAGGCCACCTTACAAATCTTCCTCAACAGCATATAAGGACCCAAAAATCTTGGACTCAAGCTACCCTTTTTACAAAAACAAACCACACCTTTCATGGGTGAACTTTCAAATAGACCCAATAACCAACCTTAAATGCAAGATCCCTTCTCCTCACATCGTCATAGGACTTTTGATGACTTTGGACTGTTTCAACCTCTATCTTATCAACCTCACTTTCTTGAAGGCCTCCACAACCAAATCTGGACCAATAAAGCAATCTATCCACTTCAAACCACCCAACCGATAAGCTACAATGCCTACCATAAAGGGCCTCTAAAGGAGCCATACCAATGCTTACATGATAGCTATTATTATAAGAAAACTCAATCAATGGAAGATGGTCATTCAAACAACCCTTAAACACCAATACACAAGCTATAAGCATATCCTCAATAGTTTGGATAGTTCTTTTCGCTTGGTCATCCGTTTGGGGTGAAAGGCCGTACAAGATTAACCTTGGTACCAAGACCCCTTTGGAAGGACCTCCAAAAGTGTGAAGTGAATTGAGCACCATGATCCGAGAGGATAAAAAAAGGCACCCCAAGCAATCTAACCAACTTAGAAATGTACAATCTTGCATACTCTTTGACCCCATAAGTAGTCCTAACCGGTAGGAAATGAGCCGACTTTGTCAATTAATCAAACACAACTCAAATAGAATCAAACCAATTTCCACTCTTAAGCAACCCAACCACAAAATCCATGTTAATTTCCTCCCACTTCCAAGTAGGAATCTCTATATCTTGGGCTAGGCTACTTGGCCTTTGATGTTCGGCTTTCACTTGTTGGCAATTATGGTATCCAGATAAAAACTTAGCAATGTCTTTCTTCATACTATCCTACCAAAACACATCCCTCAAATCTTTATACATCTTTGTGGAACCAAGGTGAATTGAATAGGAAGAATAATGAGATTCATCAAGAATCAACCTCCTGAAGTACTCAACACTAGACACACACAATCTACCTTGGTACCTAATGGCACCATCTCCCCCTTAGGAGAAAACCTCCACCTTACTGTCTCTCACAAAAGCCTTCAACTCTGACAAGATAGGGTCAAGATCTTTCTTTGCCTTCAGCTCCTTAACCAATGAAATTTTAGAACCATCAACTACCACTACACCACCATTTTCAACCTTTTAAAACCTAACCCCCAATCAAGCCAACCAATAGACCTCCCTAGCAACCTCTTTGTCACCACAATCATCATGAGCTAGGCTACCCATAGACATCCTACTCCAAGCATCAGCCACAACATTAGCCTTACTAGAATGATAATGCATACTCATGTCATAATCCTTAAGGAGCTCTAACCACCTTCTTTATCTCAAGTTCAGATCATTTTGAGTGAACACATATTGGAGACTCTTATGATCGGTAAACACATCAACATGCACTCCATACAAATACTGATGCCAAATTTTCAAAGAAAATACCATGACGGCCAATTCAAGATCATGGGTATGATAATTCTTTTCATGCACCTTAAGTTGTCTAGAGGCATAAGCTATCACTTTAGCAATTTGCATCATAACGCAACCCAAACCTATTTTTGAGGCGTCACAACACACAATAAAGGCTTCCAACCCTATTAGTAGAAACAATATAGGAGTGAAGACAAGCTTATCCTTCAATGTTTGGAAACTTTCACACTCATCGGTCCACACAAATTGTTTCTTCCTTTGGATCAACTTAGTCATAGAAGAAGCAATAGAAGAGAACCAATTCACAAACCACTTGTAATAACTCGCTAAGCCCAAGAAACTTCTAATATCCGATAGAGTCAAAGGTCTAGGACAATTTCTAATCACTTCTATCTTTTAAGGATCCACCTTAATACTATCCCCTGACACCACATGACCAAGAAAGGCAACCTTTTGCAACAAAAACTCACACTTCTCATACATGGAATACAACTTCTCTTCCCTCGATTTTTGTAGCCCTACCCTCAAATGACTCACATGCTCCTCCTCACTATGGGAATTGATCAAAATATCATCAATAAAGACCACGAGAAACAAATCAAGGTAGGGATTAAAGACCCTATTCGTAAGATCTACGAAGATAGCTAGTGCATTGGTTAGCCCAAAAGACATAACCATGAATTCATAGTGCCAATATCTAGTCAGGAAGTCATCTTGGGAATGTCACACTCCCTCACACTTCACTTGGTGATACCCAAATCGAAGATCAATCTTAGAGAAGTGACTAGCCCCTTGAAGTTGGTTAAATAGATCATCAATCCTTCGTAAAGGGTACTTATTCTTTATGGTGACTATATTAAGTTACTGGTAGTCAATGCACATTCTAAGGACCATCCTTCTTCTTCATAAATAGCACTGGTGCACTATAAGGTGATTGGCTATGCCTAAAAAGACCCTTCTCCAACAAATCCCTCAATTGTTCCATCAGCTCCTTTAACTCCACCGGGGTCATACGATAAGGGGGAATAAAGTTGGGTTGCGTATCGGGAAGAAGGTCTACACCAAAGTCTATTTCCCTTTCAAGAGTAACATCAGGAAGAGTATTAGGGAAGGAATCAAGAAATTCATTAACCACCGAAATCGACTCTATAGGAAGGACCTTGGACTCAACATCCCTAACCATCACAAGATGATTGAGACACCTCTTAGAAATTAACTTATGTGCTTTAATGCAAGAACTGAATCTACCCTTGAGCACCACATCATGACTCTCCTACTTAAGAACGGGTTCATTTGGGAATTAGAATTTGACCCTATGGGTCCTAAAATCAATAGAAGCATAGTATGCTTGCAACCAATCCATCCCAAGAATGACATCAAAGTCCACCATATACAACTCCAAAAAATCAGAAGGCAATAGTTTATGCAAAATGGGATAATTTTTACAGACTATTCTAGCAACAATAGATGCACCAATAGAAGTAGACTTAATATGGCTCACACAACAATTCGAGTTCAACATAAAACTTTTTGGCAACAACAGAAGTAACAAATGAAGTAGTGGCAACCGGGTCTATCAATGTATACACATCAAAATCAAAGACTTTTAACATATGAGTGACGACATCAGGCAGCTCATCTACCCCTTATCTCCCTTGAAGAGTATAGAACTTATTGGCTTTGGGGCACCACCTTGTTGGTCACCTCTCCACTAGGAACAACATTAGCACCTTGTGGACGAACAACCCGACCGTCTTTCTGGTTACGAGGGCAATCCAATTCCTTATTCCCTATTTCACCACAACTGTAACAAGCTTTAGTGTAACGACCCCAAAAAGTTCCCGAAAATTTGTCTCAAAATGCCCGAAAATTTAAATTCCATATATCTCAAAATTCATGTGTGATATCGAAAATTCGACATCATATTCTTGTTCATGGGGACAGAATTTGGGAGAAAAGGGTATAATCCTGATTCTAGAGTAATCGTACCACAATTTCAATTTTTCAAAATTTTGATTTCTAGAGGTGATCTATGATAGCACCGCGACACACAACTATCACGAACATGTGTTAGTTTCGCCTCCGGGAGAGGTCCGCATGGTGGACCTGTGTATTTTATTGCCAGCGATTTTTTTATCTTAGTCCAAGGCTTTTGCGTTTTGGTCCTAAGTGTTCCAAAATATATTTTCACTTATACATAGCCTTATTTCACCCTCATAATGATCTGAAAACATTCCCCAATATCCTCTCAAACCTTTTGACTCAAATTTCATCATAAATTCAAGTCCCAAGACTCAAGACCAATCTTAAAGATTTCTTCAAGGTTATTCTTCAAGCTTTAATTCTCCTTCTCCAATCTTCACCAAGTTCATCTCCAAGTTAAGGTATGTGGGTTCCATTCACAAGTTCCTTACACCCATGATACCCAAGCCTCCCTTTACTCAAATTGCTTAATTTAAAGTTGATTTACAAATAAGACTTGCATATTATGAAATTCACTGCACACTATGTTAAAGTTATGTAAAGTTGTGACTATTTTGCTACGTTTTGAGTTATAAATCTTGAATCTATTGTAAGACTTTAGGAGGGATTTTGATGTATACATCTTGAGGATGTTGCATGGTGTTTATTGATGGTATTACAAGGGATTTTATTGAATGATTTCATCTCTAAATTTCACAGTTTTATACTATCATTTCACACCCTCTAAGTGTTAGATAAAATGTCCGGATGTCGTTTCTTGAGAAGTTGAAGGTCCAAAGTGTGAGATATGATATGAATGACTATATGATGATGAAATGAGATTATGTATATTATATAATCTATATAAAGTGTTGTACTAAACCATACTTGACCCGGTGGAGATAAGAGCCTGGGTAATCCTGTTGGGGATTTATGCTCCTCAACTATGCTAGGGGTTTATACTTCATCACCATGTCGGTAAGGTGTGATACCATCAATCATATGAGGAGTTTATACTGCACAACCACCAAGGGATTTATACCTTGAATAGCTAGCGTGGTATGCTTTACAGATATGATATCGTATATGAGCATGAGTTACTTAAGCATGTTTTACTTAAGCATTGATTATACATGTCATATTGTATATTATGCATATTGCTTAATATTATGCATTTTTTTCTGATTCCTATCTTTTGTTGCATTGCATCCTACATACTAAATACATTCAAATGTACTAACGTATACTCTATGCCTATATCATGTCGCCATGTAAAGACCAGTGCCCAAGTTGATCATCCTCCCCCACATGGCTTGTTCGGTGCAATTCAAGCTAGTCGGTGAGTCCTCCACTTCGAGGACCTAGTCTAAGTTTCTTCTATTATATATTGAGACCTTTATCTTTATTGTTTTTTTGACTATGAGGGTGAGCCCAATTACTTTGTCTTGGCCCCCGCTCTTATTTATGTATTAAAGGTGTTTGTTGGACATGTAATGTATCTGTGATATATGTTTAACTCTTATATTTTGACCATGACATTGTGGAAGCTTTTCCCATAGCCTCGATTTCCCCATTCTTTTATTTCTGATGCTTGATTTATTGCTTCCGCAACCAAGGATAAGTAATGATGCTTTATGAGGCTTGCTTGGGGTCCTTTCGGGTTCCCCTTGCGCGGTGTCACTTCTAGCCCTAGCTTAGGTCGTGATAAACTTGGTATTAGAGCGCAACGTTGATAGATCCTGGGAGTCCATCACACCACATTGATTCGAGTTTTATTCATGGTTTTGAAGCGTGCTATCACTATAAATAGGAGGCTATGAGGCGTTTTAGGAAATGTTTCCCTTCTTCATGTTCTACGTCGTTCTATAGAGTTGTGGTAATTTTTACCCCTAACGATTGTTCTTTTCTATGTTAGATCAAGCCAAACACTAGTGGAAGATGGGCCCAAACTCCCAAGGAGGAACCTACCAATGGTGAGCTCCGGGAGGCTCTTACTATGCTTACCAAAGTAGTGGCAAACCAAGTCCAACAAGGGGCCCAAGCCCCTTATACTACTATCCCAGGAGCTAGGGTAAGAGACTTCATGAGGATAAATCCTCTAGTTTTCCATAGATCAAAGGTGGATGAAGATCCACAAGAGTTAATTGATGAGGTCTGCAAAATCTTAATTGTCATGGGTTTTGGGCCAAATGAAAAGGCAGAGTTGGTGGTGTACTAACTCAAAGGGGTAGCCCGAATTTGGTATAAGCAGTGGAAGGGTGAGAAGGGGGTTGGTAATGTGGTGCTTTTAGAGGAGTTCAAATTAGCCCTCCTTAATTGGTTTTTCCCTCTTGAGCTTAGGGAAGCAAAGTTGGTAAAGTTTATGAACATGAAACTAGGTGCTTTGAGTGTGAGGTAGTATGACCTCAAGTTTAATCAACTATCAAAGTATGCTCTTCATGTAGTGGCCGATTTTAGATCTAGGATGAATAAATTCGTGATGGAGTTGTCCGACTTGGTAAGTGAAGAATGCCAATCCACCATGCTAATTAGTGACATGGACTTGTCTCAGTTGGTAACTTATGCTGAGCAAATGGAGGAGAAATAATTGAGGAAGTGAAGAGGGCATGAGGCCAAGAGGGCGTAATTTGAGGGTATATTCCAAAAGGCTACTAAATTTCGTAAAGGCCAATGGCCTCTTCATGCTACTAATAGGAGACTTGCCAATGACTTCCCTAGGCCTCAAGGTGTTGGTGGAATGGCTCATATTGATGTGTGTCCTAGATGTGGCAAGGGTCATAATGACCTATATTTGAAGGGTTTTGATGCATGCTATAAATGTGGGGAGCTTAGTCACAAGAAGTTAGATTGTCCAAGAAAGCGTGGCAAGGTCCAGGGTGCTAATATGGTCCCATTGGGGAGAATTACTCCTCAAGGTGATGCCTCATGGCACAATCGATTTTATGCTCAACATGGGAGGCAAGGAGTTGGTGAGGTCCCCGATGTTGTTACCCATATGTTGAAAATTTTGAGTTTTATGTGTATGCTCTGATTGATCCAGGTGGCACTCTCTCCTTTGTTACCCCTCTTGTTGCTAAAATGTTTCATGTCATCCTTAAGTTGTTGCATGAGTCATATGAAGTGTCTACTCCTATTGGTGCCTCTATTATTGCCAGGAAAGTTTATAAAAGTTGTTCTATTTGCATTTTGCATAAGTTGTTACCTTGTGATCTTGTTGAATTAGACATGGTAGATTTTGGTGTCATACTTGGGATTGTTGGTTGCATGCCAAACTATTCTTCTATTGATTGTAGAACCCATAGGGTCAAGTTTTCAATTTCCTAATGAACCCGTCCTAGAGTAGGAAAATCAAGATATTGTGGTCAAGGGTAGATTCATTTCATTCATTAAAGCTCATAAGTTGATTTCTAGGGGGTGTTTGAATGAACTTGTGAGGGTTAAAGGTGTGGAGTCCAAAGTCCCTACCATTGAGTCGGTCCCCATTGTTAACGAGTTTGTTGATGTCTTCCCAATTGACCTTCCCAGTGTTCATCCTGAGAGGGAGATAGATTTTGGCATAGATCTCCTTCCCGACACTCAACCTATCTCCATTCCCCCTTACCCTATAGCCCCAGCAGAGTTGAAGGAGTTAAAGGAGCAATTGAAAGATTTATGGAGAAGGGTTTTATTAAACCTACACAATCACCTTGAGGTACTCCAGTGTTGTTTCTGAAAAAGAAGGATGGGTCACTTAGAATGTGTATTGATTAGCAGCAACTCAATAGGGTCACTATAAAGAAGTGATGACTTGTTTGACCAAATGCAAGGGGCTAACTTCTTCTCGAAGATTAATCTTTAGTCAGGGTATCATCAAGTGAGGGTGAGGGAGTGTGATATTCCCAAGACAGCCTTCCATACTAGATCTAGGTATTATGAGTTTGTTGTGATGTCATTTTGGTTGACTAATGCACTGGCCATCTTCGTGGACCTAATGAATAGGGTCTTCAAACCTTACCTTGATTCCTTTATTGTGGTCTTCATTGATGATATTTTGATCTACTCGCATAATAGGGAGGAGCATATGGGTCATTTAAGGGTGGTGTTGCAACGATTGAGAGAGGAGAGATTGTATGCTAAATATGATAAGTATGAATTTTTGTTGAAGGAGGTTGTATTCTTGGGTCATGTAGTATCGGGGGATGGTATAAAAGTGGATCCCAAGTGTAACACCCCACATCTTATATGTACTAGTTCTATGCAAATGAAACATGATATGGTTTGGTCAAATTAGCATCAATTTTTAAAAGTTCTTGAATCTCATATTAGAGGGTGATATATGTGTCTAACACTTAAGAGGATCGAGTGTATTAAAGTTTTATGTCAAATTGAGGAGATCACGGCCTAAATCAAAGTGAGAGAATTGAGGTGCTTATAGAACTTAGGAAGCTACTAGGTGAGTCACCTACTTGCTTAGCTTAAACTTGCGAGCTAGACAGAGACGAGGCCTAACATCGAATTTGTCCAAGTCCGATAAATAAAAAACTCCAAGTGAAGGATGTAATTTTGGCCTAGGTTGTAGCTTCATAAATGGACAATATTTTCAGCCCAAGAAGAATAGAAAAAGAGCCCAAGCCCATTACAATTCATTTGATAAATTAGGCCCAACTAACTAAAGGGGAAGGGGAAAAATGGGCAGCAAAGTCCCACCAATTTGCAACCCATTAAGGCCCAAGGGAAAGGGGAAAAATAGTATATTACTAACTTGATAAAAAAAAGGCTAAATATTCAAGAGAAAGTAAGCCAAAGGCTCCTTTAAGAAGGTCTTACAAGTAGCACATTTAAATCATTCCTAACTTGGAAAAAGAAATCATCTTTCACAAGCTTTCTCTCTACTCTTTCTTAGCCTTGCAAAGCAGCCACAAAGAGACTTTTAGGATTCTTGGAAAAGCCCTACACCTTGAAGGTAATGGTAAGTAAGTTTACTTATGTGTTTATTATGGTTTTCATATGAAAAACAAGTGACTATGTTGGTTAGATATATGCTGAATCTTTTGGACAGCATGTGTTCCAAGGGTTGTTGTATACTGTTCTTGCTTATTTGGGAGCTTTTCTCTTCTTGGTGGGCTTGATTATGAAAGATGGTTGCTTCTATTAATTTGTTTCAATTCTGTAACTATGCATAAAGGTCGCTGCACTGTTTGGTTATACATAAATAATCGAGGTTTAACGTACTATCTTAAGTGTATTGTTTGTAGAAATTATGGGCTGACAGATTGAGGATTATGATCTCACGTCCTCCACCTATTTTGAGAACTATTTTTGAATTGTTTTAGGACTATTTTATTGTATAAATATTGTGGGAACCGTTTAGTTGAAGTTGGTAAAGGTTTGGAATTGTTGACGTCCTAATGTAGCAAAGGGACACAATGTTATGCTGCCTACTTGTCTTTTGTGTATAATTGTTACATTTTTTGCCTTGTGAGTTCTTGTAATAAGTTTAAGGGTATAAAACAAGATTTATATGACATGTACACAAGAATGGTTAGGAAATACGATTACAAGTGAAAAGGTTGAGGGAATGGCTTTGGGTCGCTAATTATAAGTTTGCTGCCCAGGTGTTAGTTTTTACTATATTGGGCTACCAAGAAGTGTTTCTTTGCTGCTAATACTAGTTTTATTGCCTAATGTGTTTTAGATAAATATTTGGGGGAAAACATTGTCACTCTGTGGTATTACAATGAGGTATTTAAGGCTACTTGATTTCATATTATTTGGCATGAAACATACGTCCCTCCTTGGCACATAAAAGCACTTACCAACTCCAACACAACTATTCACCATGTCTCCACTCTTTTACATGTTCATATGCTCCTATACATAGTAACCTTCAAATCTGCATACATACGTGGATACCAAGTTACATGGGTTCTTGTTGCTAAATAATGTTCACGAGTTGTTTCATCTCATACGCATTTCATTATTTGTGTAATGTACTCTTTTCATTATCATATTGTCTTGTATGACTATTTACATGTTATAAGCTACAGTTATAGTCCTACAACTCCAATATTATGACCACCAAAGCAATCATCTCAAAGGTAATTCAAAGGTAAAGTATATTGCTTATTAATGGGTGGTAACCCGAAGGGTGGAAGAATCACCTAGCTAGAGTTGATCCTATCACGAGGGGTACCCCAAGGGGTCAAAGGAAAAGCTTAGCCAAGCCCGATCCAATATAGATTTACCATTGATCAGCTGGTTATTTGTATTGCATGTTGTGTAAGGCTTATACAATAAAGGTAAAGTAATATAAAGAACATAAAATACATGATTCCCCAGTATAACTAAAGATGATCACTTATCCTACAGAGTACATAGTTTCATTTGAGTTGTTACTTCATATACAGTATTTTCTGCCTTACATATTCAGTACACTATCTCGTACTAATGTCCCTTATGGGGGACCTGCATTTGATGTTGCAGGTACAAGTGCTAGTATATCTCCCTAGTAGGAGTATAGGATATCCAGCTACTGTTACCAAGCTCCAGGCTACTTCGGATCTTTGTGTTCCTTGAGCTTATATTTTTGTATTGTATAGTTAGTCAAGGCGGGGCCTGTCCTTGCCTTTTACAGATACTTTTCCATATCCATAAGATTTGTCGAATATGTAAATTAAAGTGTGGTAATGTCTTGTACTTTAGACAACATGGCGCCAACGGCCTAGTCGTATCCACTTCCTTTTGGCTTTATTATTATTATTTACTTTCTTAAAAGCATATTGAATGTAAAAATCCCTTATAATATATATATAGAAAGCACATGGATACTGGTTAGTTCTCCTGAGCCTTATCGGCAATAGGTGCCAGTCCGCTTTAACGGGACTTTGGGAGTGACAGAAGTGGTATCAGAGCGGGTCATCCTAGGGAATCTACAAAGTCGTGTCTATGTAGGGTCTTTTTTATCGATTTGTTGTGCACCACATTTATTAGGAGGAGGCCACGTAGTATTTAAGAGTTGTCACTTTTCATTTTTTAGATCATGCCATAAAGCCAATGGTAATAGGTGGACTGTGTGTGACCTCTAACTTGTTTTGTACAACAAGTATGCCAGAAACTAGGAAAAACAAATGTAAAGGCAAGGAAGTAGAAGTGGTAATGGGTATACCTAGTCGGGTGAGACAACGAAATGAGGCTCAAGATGACTCTCGGTGACATACATCTCCAACTCCTCCAGCTCCTAATGAACCAGGAAGCAGTGAAATTCCCCAAAACCACCTATTGATGCTACCGTGCAGCATTTGAGAAATGTAGTCCAACTATTAACTTGTATAATTGCTGGCCAAGGTCAAAGATAAGAAGGCCCAGTTATAGGTGCAGGTGGTGCGGATAGAGCAACTAGCACGAGGATATATAATTTCCTTAATTTTGACCCTCCATCCTTTACTTGGTCAAATCCTAATGAAGTTCCAGAAGACTTTGTTGATCAGATTCAATGCATATTAGATGTTATGCATGTGAGTGGTACAGAAGCTTTTGAGCTAGCAACATACAGATTGAAGAGTGTGGCTATATTGTCGTATGAAGCGTGGAAGCAATCCACAGATATATATATATGCTCCATTGACTACTCGAAAAGAGTTCTAGAAGGAATTTCTTTACCATTACTTGCCATTAGAGATCCGAGAGGCATGTGCTGATCAATTCTTTAATCTCCACCAAGGGTATATGAGCGTGAGGGAGTATAGCCTTCAATTTAATTCCCTGGCTAGGTATGCTCCTAATGTAGTTGCTACTATGGCAGATAGAGTTCATCGATATGTGAATAGATTGGATATGTAACTATTTAGACACTGCACCATTACCTCCTTGAATAAACACATGGATATAGCGAGGATGCAAGCTTTTGCATAGAAATTGCAGGATCAGAGGCAAAAAAGAAGGACACAAGAGTTGGAAAGGAGGCAGGCCAAAAGGGCCAGATCTATGAGGTAGTTTACACCATCCCAAGGTGAGCTTAGGCCTCAGTTTTCTAATAGAATGTCTAGGCCATCATCCTGCTACTCTGCAGCTAGTGCTCCACCACAACTTCGGGTCTAGAAGTAATCAATTTGGTCAACGAGGTAAGGGACAATTTGCACAGACAAGAGGATAATCGACAGGCCAGCAAATGACTCTTAAGCATCCTTATAAATAGTGTGGAAAATGTCATTTAGGTATATGTTGTGTTGGGACAGATGTTTGTTATTGGTGTGGTGCACCAGGCCATATGATGAGAGATTGCCCAAGGAGACATATAGGGGATATAGCATAACCTACTAGATCTACTGTTGCATAATCATTATCAAATCCTCCCTTAGGTAGGGGTCAGCAAGCACTTAGAGATCATGGTAAAGGTGTTAGAGGGGCAGCTAGCTCTAGCGGAGTCCAGAATCGCACTTATGCTCTGGGGAGTAGGCAAAATTTGGAAGTTTCACCCGATGTGGTCACAGGTACATTCTTCATCTTTTCATGTAATTTATATTCAGTAATTGACCCTGGTTCTTCACTATCATACATCACTCCACAAGTTGCTGGGAAACTTAAGAGAACACCCAAATTATTGAGCAAACAATTTGAAGTGTCCACACCAACTAGTGAATCTATTTTGGCTAGGAGGGTTTATTATGACTATTTAGTAATATTTTGTGACCATGGAACATTTCTTGACCTTATTGAGCTAGATATGGTGGAATTTGATGTTATAATGGGTATGGATTGGTTAGCTTCTTGCTATGCCACTTTGGATTGCCGAACTAAGAGAGTGTACTTCCACTTTCCCAATGCGGCAGTTCTTGAATGGGAAGGCAATTTTGTGGCATCAAAGGGTAAATATATGTCTTAATTTAAGGAAAGAAAGATGATATCTAAGGGATATATATGTCATTTAGTTAGATTAAGAGATATGGAGGCAGAATCACCAACTCTTCAATCAATTCAAATAGTGAATGAATTCATTGATGTGTTCCCTGAAGAACTTCCAAGTTTACCTCCAGAATGAGAAGTAGATTTTGGTATTGACTTACTCCCAAGCACTCAAACTATTTCCATCCCTCCATATAGAAAGGCCTCAACAGAATTTCATGAATTAAAAGAGCAGTTAAAGGACTTATTGCCAAAGGGTTTTACAAGACCTACTTTGTCCCCTTGGGGTGCACCAGTGTTATTTGTACGTAAAAAGAATGGCACCTTGAGAATGTCTATTGATTATCGACAATTGAGTAGTGTTATAATTAAGAACAAATACCCCCTCCCTAGGATTGATGATTTATTTCATCAGTTACAGGGTGACAAATGCTTTTCAAAAATTGATTTGAGATCAGGTTATCACCAAGTGAGGGTGAAGGAGAAAGATATACCTAAAATAGCTTTTTGAACATGCTATGGTCACTTTGAATTTCTTTTTATATCATTTGGGCTAACGAATTCACCAACAGTTTTTATGGATCTGATGAATAGGGTATTTAAGCCACTCTTGGATGTGTTCATGATAGTATTTATAGATGACATTTTGGTATATTCAAGATCAGAAGAGGACCATGCAAATCACTTACAAGAGGTTTTATAAGTTCTTCGTAATTGGCAGTTGTATGCAAAGTTTTCTAAATGTGAAGTTTGGCTAAAACCAGTGGCATTCTTGGGTTATATTGTGTCCGGTGAGGGAATAAGAGTTGATTCATAGAAGATAGAGGCTATGAAAGATTGGTCAAGACCAACAACACCAATGGAAGTTCAGAGATTCCTAGGGTTGGTAGGTTATTACAGGAGGTTTATTGAAGATTTTTCTTCTATTTCTACACCTCTAATAAAGTTGACACATAAGGCAACCAAGTTCCAATGGAATGATGCATGTGAAAGGAGCTTTCAAGAGTTGAAAAGCATACTAACTTCTGCATTTGTGCTAATACTTCCAGAAGGCACCAAAGGGTATGCAGTGTATTGCGATACTTCAGGAATTGGCTTAGATATGTACTTACATAGCATGGTAGGGTAATTTCTTATGACTCTAGACAACTACGACCACATGAGAAAAACTATCCAATATATAATCTTGAGCTAGCAATGGTTGTGTTTTCTCGGAAAATATGGCGCCACTATTTGTATAGGGTTCACGTTAACATATATACTGATTATAAGAGTTTGCAGTACATTTTTAAGCAGAAAGACCTAAATTTAAGACAGACATTGATATATTATACCATCCGGGGAAAGTAAATATGGTAGCAGATGCTTGGAGTCATAAGACAATCATGAATACTAGTAATCAAGCCGTAGTAAGTCAAGGAGTGGCTAAGGATCTACGTCAACTATCTAGTTTGGGAGTTTGCCTTCTTGAAACTCCAAAGGAAGTGTTCATTGTACATAATGCAGCAGTGTTTTCATTATTAATGGAGGTGAAAGAAAAACAGTTTGACAATCTTGTTCTACAACAATGTAAGGAAAAGGTGAGTCAAGGTACGATAAAGGGATTTGACCTTACACAAAATGGAGTACTTGATTGCCAAAATAGATTATGTGTGCCTGATATTAATGGACTAAGAAAGAGGATATTGGAAGAAGCCCATCATTCCAGATATTCCATCTATCCAGGATCAACTAAGATGTATCATGACCTAAAGGGAATATTTTGGTGGGGAGGCTTAAAAAGGGACCTTGCAGAATTTGTGGCTCAATGTCCAAATTACCAACAAGTCAAAGTAGAGCACCAAAAGCCGAGAGGTTATATGCAGTGTATAGAGCTTCCAACATAGAAGTGGGATAAGATCAACATGGATTTGTTACTGGGTTGTCTCGCTCATTTTAGAAGTTTGACCCTATATGGGTAATAGTTGACAGACTCACAAAGTCAGCACACTTTTTGCCAGTTAAGAGTGATTATATAGATGAAGAATATGCCAAGTTATACCTCAAAGAGATATTTAGGCTACATGGAGTCTCAATCTCCATTATATCTGATCGAGGAGCTCAATACACTGCAAAGTTTTGCGAGTCCTTCCAAAGGAATTTAGGGACACAAGTGAATTTAAGTACATCTTTCCACACTCAAACAAACGGTCAAGCAGTATGCAACATTCAAACACTTGAAGATATGTTGCAGGCTTGTGCATTGGACTTTAAAGGTAGTTGGGTGGACCATTTGCCACTTATTAAATTTTTCTATAATAATAGCTACCACTCGAGTATTAAGATAGCACCTTATGAAGTTTTGTATGCAAGAAAATGTAGGTCGCCAATTGGATGGTTTGAAGTGGGTGAAACCACCTTGCTTTCGCCAGATTTAGTATTACAAGCCATGAAAGAAGTTAGGGTAATACATCAGTGGTTAGAAACAGACCAAAGTCGTCACAATCAAATACGGATGCTAGAAGGAGAGGACTAGAATTTTTAGTAAGGGATTGGGTATTCTTAAAGGTATCTCCAATGAAAGGGGTTATAAGATTTGGTAAGAAAGGAAAACTGAGCCAACGTTACATAGGGCCATATAGAATTATTATGAAGTTTGGGCAGGTTGCATATGAATTACAGCTACCCCAAGAGCTTTCAATGGTCCATCCAGTTTTTTATGTCTCAATGCTTTGAAAATGCATAGGTGATCCATCCCGTATCACTCCTATTGAAGATGTGCAAGCTACAAAAGATCTCACCTATTAAGAGGTACCTATTGCTATTTCGATCGTCAAGTTAAGAAGCTGAGGAATAAAGAAATAGCTTCAGTGAAAGTACTCTAGAGAAACTAGCAAGCAGAAGAGATAATATGGGAGGCTGAGGACACGATGAAATGAAAATACCCTTACTTATTTGAAGCTAAAGAGGAAGTCCAACATGTAGAGTCGTACACTAATAGGTATGTATAATTCAATACATAGTGTGTTGTCAAAAGTTAGTTTAAGTAAATGTTTAAACATGGTTAAGCTATCCAATTGTGCTAACATTCGAGGATGAATGTTCTTAATGGGAGGAGGATGTAACACCCCACATCTTACATGTACTAGTTCTATGCAAATGAAATAGGATATGGTTTGGCAAAATTAGTGCCCATTTTCAAAAGTACTTGAATCTTATATTAGAGGGAGATGTGTGCGTCTAATGCTTAAGAGGATCGAGCGTATACAAGTTTTATGTCAAATTGAGAAGATCACACCCCTAAACAAAGTGAGAGAATGGAGGTACTTGCAGGACTTAGGAAGCTAGAAGGTGAATCACCTACTTGCTTAGCTTAAAATTGCTAGGTAGAGGGTGGCGAGGACTAATGTCGAATTTGTCCAAGCCCGATAAAGAATAAACTCCAAGTGAAGGATGTAATTTTGGCCCATGTTGTAGCTTCCTAAATGGACAATATTTTCAGCCATAGAAGAGTAGAAAAAGGACCTAAGCCCATTACAATTCATTTGATAATATAAGCCCAACTAACTAAAGGGAAAGGGAAAAAATGGGCAGCAAAGGCCCATCAATTTGCAACCCATTAAGGACCAAGTGAAAGGGGAGAAATGCTACATTACTAACTTGAAAAAATAATGCTAAATATTCTAGAGGAAGTCGGCCAAAGACTCCTTTAAAAATGTCTTGCAAGTAGCACCTTTAAATCATCCCTAACTTGGAAAAAAGAATAAGCTTTCACAGGTTTTCTCTCTACTCTTTCTTAGCCTTGCAAAGCAGCCACAAGGAGACTGTTAGGGTTCTTGGAGAAGCCCTACACCTTGAAAGTAATGGTAAGTAAGTTTACTTATGTGTTTACTATGGTTAATGTATGAAAAACAAGAGACTATGTTGGTTAGGTATATGCTGAAACTTTTGTACAGCAAGTGTTCAAGGGGTTGTTGTATACTTTTCTTGTTTATTTGGGAGCTTTTCTCTGCTTGCTGGGATTGATTATGCAAGAAGGTTGCTATTATTAATTGGTTTTAGTTATGTAAGGATATATAAATGTGTTGCACTATTTGGTTATATGTAAACAATCGAGGTTTAACGTGTTATGCTAGGTGTGTTGTTTGTAGAAATTGTGGGCTGATTGATTGAGGACTATGGTCTCACTTCCTTCACCTATTTTGAGGACTATTTTTGAACTATTTTATGACTATTTTTACGTATAAATATTGTGGGAACAGTTTGATTGAAGATGCTAAAGTCTTGGAATTGTTGACGTCGTAATGTAGCAAATGGATGTAATGTTATGTTGCACATTTGTATGTTGTGTATAATTGTTACATGTTGTGCCTTGTGAGTTGTTGTAAGACTGTTTAGGCTATAAAATAAGATGTATATGACATGTATATAAGAATGGTTGTTAGAAAATACGGTTATAAGTGAAAAGGTTGAAGGAATGTCTTTGGGTCGCTAATTATAAGCTTACTGCCCGATTGTTAGTTTTTATGATATTGGGCTGCCAAGAAGTGTTTCTTTACTGCTAATAGTAGTCTTATTGACTAATATATTTTAGGTAAATATTTGGGGGAAAAAGGGGTACTCCGAGGTAATGACGAGGTCATACAATGAGGTATGTAAGGCTACTTAATTTCATATTATTTGGCATGAAACATAGATCCCTCCTTGGCACATAAAGGAACTTACCTACTCCGACACAACTATTCACCGTGTCTCCACTCTTTCATATGTTCATATGCTCCCATACATATTCACCTTCAAATCTACATACATGTATGGATACCAAGTTACATGGGTTCTTGTTGCAAAATAAAGTTCACAAGTTGTTTCATCTCATAGGCGTTTCATTATTTATGTAACGTACTCCTTTAATTTTCATATTGTCTTGTGTTATTATTTACATGTCACATGATACATCTACAGACCTACAGCTCCAATATTATGACCACCAAAGGAATAAAGTATATTGCTTATTGATGGGTGGTAAGCCGAGGGGTGGAAGAATCACCGAGCCAGTGCTAATCCTATCATGGGGGTAGCCTAAGGGGTGAAAGGAAAACCGTAGCCAGGGCCGATCCTGATATAAATTTACCACTGATCAACTAGTCATTTGTATTTCATGTTGTGCACAGATTATACAGTAAAGTAATAAAAAGAATATAAAGTACATGATCCCCCAGTATAACTAAAGGTGGTCTCTTATCCTACACAGTGCATAGTTTCATTTGAGTTGTTACTTCATATACAATATTTTCTGTGTTACATATTCAGTATATTATCTCGTACTGACGTCCCTTACGGGGGACCTACATTTCATGCTACAGGTACAGGTGCTAGTAGATCACCCCAATAAGAGTACAAGATATCCAACTACTATTACCAAGCTCCAGGTTGCTTCGGAGCTTTGTGTGTCTAGAACTTACATTTTTGTATTGTATAGTTAGTCAAGGCGGGGCCTATCCCGACCCTTATCAGATACTTGTCGTTATCTAGAGGCTTTGTAGACTATTTAAATTAGAGTGTGGTCCTGTCTCATACTTTAAACAATGTGGCCCCAACGGGTAGTCATATGCATTTCCTTTTGGCTTGTAATTATTGTTTACTTTCTTAAAAGCATGTTGAATGTAGAAATCCCTTATAATATGTATAAAAAGCGCATGGATACAGGTTGGTTCTCCCTTATTGCCAACGGGTACCAGTCCACCTTAATGGGACTTTGGGCGTGACACTAAGAAAACCGATGTAATTAGGAATTGGCCTAGACCATTGGCCCCGTCGGATATTAGGAGCTTCTTGGCTCTTGCGGGTTACTATAGAAGATTTGTGAATGGGTTCTCCTCCATTGCTTCCGCATTGAAAAAATTGACTCAAAAGAAGGTTAAGTTTGAGTGGACCGACGAATGTGAGAGGAGCTTACAAACATTAAAGGATAGGCTTGTGTCCACTCCTATATTGTCACTATCGAATGGACTTGAGAGTTTTGTTGTGTATTGTGGTGTATATAGTGTTGGTTTGGGTTGTGTGCTAATACAAAACGGTAAAGTCATAGCTTATGCTTCTAGACAACTCACGGTACATGAAAGGAGTTACCTTACCCATGATATAGAGTTAGTCGTCGTTATGCTTGCATTAAAGATTTGGCGTCACTACTTATATGGTGTGCATGTTGATGCCTTCACTAATCATAAGAGCCTCCAATTTTTCTTCATTAAAAAATATCTCAACTTGAAACAAAGAAGGTGGCTACAACTTCTCAAAGATTATGACATGAGTGTACATTATCATCCTAATAAGGCAAATATGGTGGTGGATGCTTTATGTCGGGTGTCCATGGGTAGCCTAGCTTATGCTGATGGTGGTTATTGGGAAATGGCTAGGGGAGTACATAGATTGGCTAGATTGGGAGTTAGATTAGAGGAGGTTTGTGATGATGTTTTTGTGGTTATTGATGGGTCTAAGTCTTCTTTGGTTGATGAGGTAATAGCAAAAAAAGATCTTGACTTCACCTTGCTTGAACTGAAGGCCTTGGTGAAAGAGGGCAAAGTAGAGGTTTTCTCCTAAGGGGGAGATGGTGCCCTTAGGTACCAAGGTCAGTTGTGTGTGCCTTGTGTTGATGGTTTGAGGGGGAAGATCCTTGATGAGGCCCATAATTCTTCTTATTCTGTTCACCCCGGTTCCACCAAAATGTATAGAGACTTGAGGGATATGTATTGTTGGGGAGGCATGAAGAGGGATATTGCCAAATTTGTGTCTGGTTGCCATAATTGTCAACAAGTTAAAGACGAACATCAAAGGACGGGTGGCCTAACCCCAGACATAGAGATTCTCACTTGGAAGTGGGAGGTGATTAATATCGATTTTGGGGTTATGTTGCCCAAGACTAGAAGAGATTTTGATTCCATATGGGTGGCGGTTGATAGGATGACTAAATAAGCTCACTTTCTACCGGTTAAGACCATATATAGGGCTAACGAGTATGTAAGGTTGTACATCCATGAGTTAGTGAGGTTGCATGGGGCTCCTTTATCTATCATATCAGATCGTTGTGCATAATTCACTTCATATTTTTGGAGGTCTATTCAAAGGGGTCATGGTACAAAAGTTCACCTTAGTATGGCCTTCCACACTCAAATAGATGGCCAAGCTGAAAGAACAATTCAAACATATGAGGATATGCTTAGGGCTTGTGTCTTGGAGATGAAAGGTAGTTGGGATAATCACCTTCCATTGACTGAGTTTGCCTACAATAATAGCTATCACTCTAGTATCGGTATGGCTCCATTTGAGGCTCATTTTGGGAGACATTATAAATCATTGGTTGGTTTTTTGAGGTTTGAAAGGTGGATTTATTAGGGCCGAATCTTGTTGTGGAGGCTCTTGAGAAGGTTAAGATGATCAGTGAAAGGTTGAGGACTGTCCAAAGTCGTTTAAGATCTTATGTCGATGTAAGAAGGAAAGACCTAGAATTTCAAGTGGATGATTGGGTCTATTTAAAGGTTTCTCCTATGAAAGGTGTGTACCATTTTGGTAAAAAGGGTATGTTGAGTCCAAGTTATATTGGTCCTTATGAGGTGATAGAGAGGATTGGCAAGGTAGCTTATGGGTCGAAGTGGCCTAGTGAAATGAGTGTGGTTCACTCGATTTCCATGTCTCTATGTTGAGGAGATGTATTTGTGGTCCTAATGCCATTGTGCCTCTTGATGTTGTGGGTGATATTGACGATAACTTCACTTATGAGGAGTTTCCAATTCAGATCTTTGATAGGCATGTAAAGAGATTGAGGAACAAAGAGGTGACATTCGTTAAGGTCCTTTAGTGGAACCAATAAGTTGAAAGCGCTACATGGGTGGCCGAAGCAAACATGCAAAGGTGGTATCCTTAGCTTTTCCACTCCACTCAAGCTTAAAGGTACTAATTCTAAGTCCATTATGTGATTTCAAGTCTCATGTTTCAACGCCTAAGTCATTCATATGCATTCATGTTTAAGTTGATAAAAGTATGATGATTTTACACTTACGTTGACAATTTGAAAGTAGTATTTTACATGTGACATTTCATTATTGTTGAGGCTGATTTGTTGATGATCACTCTTGTCTTGTACGTCTCTTTTACATTTAGGGACAAATTTTCCCAGGCGGGAGATATTGTAATGTCCCCAAAAGTGCCCAAAAATGTGTCTCGAAATGCCCAAAATTTTAAATTTCATATATCTCAAAATCCTTGCGAAATATCAAAATCCAACTTTATGTTCTTGTTCAAGGGGTCAGAATTAGGGGGAAAGGGGTCTAATTCTGATTTTACAGCAATCAAATCGCAATTTCGATTTTCCAAAATTTTGATATTTAGAGGCGATCTGCGACAGCACTGCAACATGCAACTATCACAAACATGTGTTAGTTTGTCCCCCACGATAGGTCCGTATCGCAACCTATGTGTTCTGTTGCCAATAATTTTTTATCTCATTTCAAGGCTTTTGGGTCTAGGGCCTAAGTGTTCTGAAACATGTTTTTACCTATACATAGCCTTATTTCACCCTCATATCATCAAAAAACATTCCCCAATATCCTCTCAAACTCTTAGACTCACACTTCACCCTAAATTCAAGTCCCAAGACTCAAGACAAATCTTAAAGATTTCTTCAAGGTTCTTCTTCATGCTTCAAGGTTTCATGTCCAATCTTAACCAAGTTCATCTCTAAGCTAAGGTATGTGGCTTTCTTTCATGGGTTCCTTTCACCCATGATACCTAATTCTCCTTGTACTCAAATTGCATGGTTGAAAGTTGATTTACAAATGGGTCTTGCATATTATGAAATTCACTGCACACTATGTTAAAGCTATGTAAGGTTGTGACGGTTTTGCTAGGTTTTTGAGCTATAAATCTTGGATCAATTGTAAGATAAAATGAGGGGTTTTGATGTATATGTCTTGAGGTTGTTTCAAGGTTTTGGTTGATGGTTTTATAATGGATTTTCTTCCATGATTTTATCTCTAAATTGCATGATTTTATACTACCATTTCACACCATCTAAGTATTTGATAAATTGTTCGGATGTGGTTTTTTGAGGAGTTGATGATCCAAAGCATAAGATGTGATATGACTGACTAGATGATGACAAAATGAGCTTATGTTTATGATATACTCTATATAAAGTGTTGCATTCGACCAAACACAATCCGAGGGGGATAAGAGCTCGGGTAACCATGTTGGGGGTTTATACTCGTCAACCATGTAAGGGGTTTAAACTTCGTTACCATGTTGGTATGGTGTGATTACGATCAATAATTTGAGGGGTTTATACCACACAACCTTGGTCTCTTCTACACATATGATAGCATATATGAGCATGAGTTACTTAAGCATGTTTTACTTATGCATTAATCATACATGTCATATTATATATTATGCCTATTCCTTAATATCATGCATTTTAATTATGATATCTATCTATCGTTGCATTGCATCCTACATACTAGTACGTTCAAACGTACTAACGCATATTCTATACCTACATGATGTCAACATGTAGGGACTAGTGCCCAAGTTGATCATCCTCCCCCACATGACTAGTCCAGTACTATTGCAGCTAGTTGGTGAGTCCTTCACTTCGAGGACCTAGTCTATGTTTTTTCTATTTTGTATTGAGATGTGCATCTTTATTGTTATTTTGACTATGAGGGTGAGCTGGGTTATATTGTCTTGGCCCCCGCTCTTATCTATGTATTAGAGGTGTTTGTTGGACATGTTATGTATCTATGATATGGGTTTAACTCTTATCTTTTTACCATGACATTGTGCAAGCCTTTCCCTTAGCCCGGTTTTCCCATTCTTTTATCTTTGATGCTTGATTTATTGCTTTCGCGACCAAGGATGTGTAATGATGCTTTATTAGGCCTGCTTGGGGTCCTTTTGGGTTCCCCTTATGCCATGTCACGTCTTGCCCTTAGGCTTGGGTCGTGACAATTGGTGTCCCTTAATCATGGGCCACTATGGCCCTTACCACATTTTGGACACATAGTACTAGGCACCACACCACCATACCCTTGGACCTTTGGATTGTTATTGGTAAACCTTCTATTAGGAGCCTTAAAAGACCCTTGTACTTTATGAAACCGACCACCTTTGAGACTTTGGAATTTACCATCAAAACGAGCCATTTTGACCTCACCGCTCCTCCTTTACTTAAGCTTCTCTCTTTCTAATTGTTCGACATACGTCATTTGGTGGGACAAATCCATTTTACGTATCAACATAGCGAAACGACACTCCTTATTAACCAAACCGGATACCTCCATCACAAATTTGTTCATTCTAGACCTTGGGTCGGCAACGAATTGGGAAGCTTATTTGGAGAGTTGGTTGAACTTAAGAGCATACTCCCTCACACTTATTCCATGGCTTGTTATACTAGATCTAGCCAAAGCAAGGTGGTTTCACCCACTTCAAACCATCTAATTGGCGACCTACATTTCCTTCCATAAAAAGCTTCATAAGGTGATATCTTGTTCCTTGAGTGGTAGCTATTATTACAGGGAAATTCAAAAGTGGCAAATGGTCCACCCAACTACCTTTAAAGTCCAATGCACAAGCTCGCCTCATATTTTCAAGTGTCTAAATGGTGCGTTCTGCTTTACCATCTATTTGAGGATAAAATGTTGTACTCAAATTCACTTGTGTCCGTAAACTCCTTTTGAAGGACATCCAAAACTTTTCAGTGAATTGAGCCCCCCGATCAGTATTAATGGACATGAGTGGGTGCGTAACTACAATGATTGGTTAATTCTGAGGAACAAACATGATTTTGGGTTTCCTCAGCCAGATTTGTCATGCCGATCATTATGGTTCCTTAATATTCATAGGTTGTGCCACATTCTTCAGAAGCTAGTGATACGAGGTTGATAAATGAGGTGCAGACTCCATTGGGATTGTTCTGAAAAGATAAAGATCGACCGGATGTCTCAAATAGGTAATGATGATGAATTTTAAAGTTAAGATAGATATTTTGGATAGTATTAGGAATGTTTAGGATTCTTCTATGGTTTGACATTTCTCAACCCGAGAGCAAAAGAAAATCTAGTTGTTAAAATTCTGAATCCAATCGTTAAAAAAAATAGATTGTCACTAGTCGTTAAAAGCTCCATCATTAAAGGTTAACAACCGAATTTCATATTTTGTTGTTAAATATAATTTAGTAATGACATTTTGTTCGGTCATACACGTACTAACAATGACCGAATATCCCTTCTTTAATGGTTTATTGGTTGTTACAGACTTTAAGTAAAACAACAAATTCCACTCGCTATAAGTACTTTTATTGGACAAAATTTCGCTCGTTGATTATAATACTTTTAATGACCATAGTTCTTTTTGCAAAATTTGATTCAAATAATTGTGTATAATCTTTTATTTTCTCTAGCTGCTTATAATTTATTTATCATTTTTATTTATTTTTACATGCAATATAAAATGTATATAATTTCACTGTGGAAAAAGACTTAAAACAACAAATTAATTTAATATATTACTGAAAAAACTTAATATATATTTGACAGAGTAATGTGTTCGACATACATAATAAAACTTACATGTTCGCCATCTATGAAATCCTAAAAATGGAGAAAATAAATTGTATCATAAGTACAATGAACGCCTTTGCACCAATAATACAATAAGAAAAATATAATTTTCTTTTTACCTGACTCTACAGTTGTTCAACATGGTGTTCTTAATTCTTATTCTTCATCCATTGAAGTAACACATTCAAGTCAATTAGTAACAGAATATCGAATAGCTAATAACTCAATTTTAAAATATATTATCAAAGTAGCAATAGGTGATTTCCTTCGATTAACAACGCTCTACGAAGAATGTTTCATGAAAGATGGTCTCAATAGAAAAAAAATAACGTATTGTCAATAGATGTTACATGTATAAAAAAAATATGCCCTTGTAATAAGATATTTTCTAATGAGTGAATTAAATAAATCAAGGCATTAATTTGTAGGGATGGGTATATTCAGAGTAAAATAGCAAGATTATCGGCAAACTGTATGCATGTAGCCATGATGCTTAGTGCTTCTGAATATTAATTTAGTCTAATCAACTTTAGGTGTTCAAATTGTGAGCAAAGTTGGAATAACTCCATCAAGCTCTAGGTTAGGGGTGTTTGGAGTATTAATTATTTTTATTTCGTGTTGAAGATCTACATATAAGTATCAATAAGAGAATTGCATGTAATGAATTCAATAAAGAATATGAAGGAGCTTTGAATAAGTTTTGGATGAAAAGAGAGAAATATTCTGAGCAATTACTTTGGTTACCTTGGAGATCTAAAATTAATTCAGAAAATCGGTTGTGGTTATAAATTGTTAAAAGGTGGATGTCAACCACCGAAAACTAGAAATTTATGACACACAAAGTCATATGAACAGTAATTTACATTGTTGTTCATGGCTTTCCATGTACTAATTATCAATGTATCCTATCAAAGATAAAGTAGTAAAGAAAGTCTAGGGTATGTGTAATACCTTTGGGTCATTTCCGTATTTCGACAGTTAATCTGCTAGTTTGAGCTTATCTATGGTAACCTCAGACCTTCTATGACTTAGGACTATTTGGATGGTTATGGGTTAAATCGGTAGGGAGTTATATGAATTTGCGAGTTAATAATGGGAAATTATAATTGTAAAAATGTGATAACGGTTACACCATTTCCGGAATGGCCGAATTAGGCTAGGAGGTTGGTTGGTCTGAGATTTGAGGGTCCTGGTTGTGAATTTAGGTTACTTTTTAGTAAACAACCTACCTAAATGTGCTCAAAATGTGAATTAGATGGCATGGTTTGCTCCAAAACGTCAAAAATAGCCTAGAACGACTTTTCATTGGATGGCAGGGGCTTCCAGTGGTATTTTGACCCCTCTGTTTTTTTTTAGAAAATATTACCCAAAAAGAAGTGGGACCCTTACTTTTTCGTAGGATGCTTTGTCGGGAAATCTGACCACACCGTAGGATTCAGAGAGTTAAAATCAATGTGGTTGCACTATTTATTTGCCTAGAATGGACATCGGACAGACCGGAAATTCCTCATGGATGTTTTTACAAGTGCTGGTGCAACACCAGAAAACTAACCCTCCACTTTTAGAAAGGCAACAGAGGTAGATTTCAATGTTCTCTGGTTTATGTCTGCATTTTGGGAGAAGATGCAGCCATAAGTCCACATTCGCGGAGTGCATTAAGGTGGTGCCTTGTATATATAAAGTCAACCCGGATAACAATGGAAGTAAAACATCTCAAGGTGGTAACATTGACTCTAAAACTCTGATTTTAGCGATTCAAAAAGCTATGTGACCCGAATTTTGTAAGGAACACTGTGGATGTGTCAGATTCTAATTCTAGTGCGTATTTCAAGGTAAATTTGCTGTTATAACAGGATACATTCTCAAAAATGTATGAAAATTTTACATTTCACTATCTCGAACGTTTCTTGGCGGAATTAAGTAACAATTAAGCCTAAGTTGTTCTACATTCTGGGAGGAACATTTTGGTATGCTTCGATTCTAATAAGCTTAGTTATTTTCTATGAAATATAACTGAGAAAGTTATGAAAGAAATGTTTTCCGATGAAGAATTTTGGGCTTAATTTCTAGCTGTAGTCTTGGGGTAATATGAAGATCATTTTACGAGAAACTTTTAAGGATTTCAGGTGTGTTCCCTATTTTCTCCCATTTTAGGTGTCAGTTGATGTAATTTATCTCATTTATCATGATTTTGCAGCCGAAACAGCTTTGTTAACCCTATGATTCATGTTTATAAATCTAAGCAGCATCTTGAGGTTATCAGGAAGGGAAAAGCTCGAGCAGACTAACTAGGAGCACGAGGAACCACCATCTAGGTAGGCTAGGATTCTCTTAACCTTAGACTAAGTTGTAATGCATGTGTATTTGATCGGGAACTTGTAGAAATATACTGTTTATGGGTTGAGTTGTGGAATATATGTTGTATATGGCTTGTTGTGCTCTATTATGTATGTGTGTGTGTGTGTATATA